>BLKR01010783.1:0-46179 GCA_011170035.1 Teleogryllus occipitalis
GGCTAGATGGTTTGGATGGGTTTCCAGGCGTTTATTGTAGTTTAGGCTAATTTCTTGTATCTTCTCTTGAATTGTTTGAATACTGAGGTCTCGATGGAGTGCTGCATTAGACATGTACCAAGGTGCTGATGAGATGACTCTTAAAATTTTTGACTGGAATCTTTGAAGAATTGATATGTTTGTTCTGCTGGCTGTGCCCCAGATTTGGATTCCATATGTTCATACAGGAACTAGGATGGTTTTATAAATAAGCAATTTATTTTCCAGGGACAACTTGGATCTGTAGCCAATAAGCCAGTAGAGTTTCCTTGTTTGCAGTTGGAGCTGTTGTTTCTTGGCTTGTATATGCTTTTTCCATGTGAGACGTCTATCCAAGTGAAGACCTAGATATTTTACGCAATCGGTTTGCGGTATTGTTTTTCTGTTGATTTCTACTGGCGCGCACGTTTCTTTCCTGAGAGTAAATGTAATGTGGGCTGACTTGTTCTCATTTACTTTTATTCTCCACTTCTTAAACCATTCTTCGAGTGTGATGAGATGGTCTTGCAGGTTATCCGATGCTCTTCTAGGATCAGGGTCTGAAGCTAAAATGGCTGTATCATCAGCAAATGTCGCAATTATTGTGTTTTCTGTTTCAGGAATATCTGCTGTATATAACAGGTAAAGCACTGGACTAAGTACGCTACCTTGTGGTACCCCAGATTGAATAGGATAAAGGTCTGAGAGTTCGTTTTGATATTTGATTTGGAACTGTCGATCCGTAAGATAAGATTTGAAAATATCCAGGAAGGAATGTGGTAGATAGAGTTTTAATTTGTACAGGAGACCCTTACGCCATACCTTATCGAAGGCTTGCGTGACATCAAGAAAGGCAGCAGAACAGTATTGCTTGTTTTGGAAGTTGTTCTCTATATATGATGTGATCCTGTTTATTTGTTCGATGGTGGAGTGCTGCTGGCGAAATCCAAACTGATGGTCGGGAACGATGTTACGGATGTGAGGTCGCAGTCTTGCTAGGAGAAGTTTCTCAAATATCTTAGATAAAACTGGAAGTAGACTTATAGGACGATATGATGACGCTTCGTGTGGGGATTTGCCTGGTTTAAGGAATAGCAGAATTTGGGCAACCTTCCATTGGGCGGGGTAATGTCCAGTGCGAATTATCCCATTGAAGAGTGCTGTGATTAGTGAAATCCCTTTGCGTGGTAGTTCTTTTATCAACTGTGCAGTGATGAGGTCATAGCCCGGTGCTTTTCTGCAAGGCAGGTCCTTCTGTATTACTTTACATAATTCTTTAGTTGTAATGAACTTTATAGGAAGGGCCATTTGTGCTGGTGAATCTAGATATTCTTTGATTTCCTCTTCATCTCTCATATTCGTAGGCGGGAAGCTCTGAAAAACGTTAGCGAAATGGTGTGTGAATACTTGAATTTTTTCTGTAGCACTTCTGGCCCATTTACTATTTTTGTCTCGAATTAGGGGATCTGGTTTGATTGGGTGCTTTAAGTATCTTGTGGCTTTAAATAGGGAGTAATCTGTAGCTTCTGTCGGGGAAAGGCCGGAGATGTAATTTTGAAACTTGTTATTTCTGAAGTTCTTTAGTAGCCTGCTGAGTTGTCTAGTGGCTCAATTATAGTTGGTTTTATCTCCTGGTAGTCTTGAATTTTGCCATATTCTTCTTAACCTTCTTTTCTCATTGACTTTGTTGATGACTTCCGCAGGCCACATCGTGCAATTTTTAACGGAAGTTCGTTGAGGTGTTGCATGCCATGCTGCAGTTTGTATGCTTTGCGTGACATACTCCGTTGCTTCATCAATGTCATCAGCAGATTTTAATGGCATTCGAATTTGGGCGTTGTGGGAGATCCAGTTTCGGTACACGTTCCACTTGGTATTTCTATTTACAAGTATGACGGGAGCGGGTCGTAGTAATATTGTATTACTAATAGTGACAATAACAGGAGTATGGTCAGATGATAGTTCGTGGGATGCTTCTATGGAGTAGTAACCAGATGATAAACCTTTGGCGACGAAAAAGTCTAATAAGTCTGGAATTTTGTTTGGATCTGTAGGCCAATACGTTGGTTCTCCTGAAGAGATGGTTTCAAGCTGAAGTGATGTTACAGCTTTCTGGAGTTCTCGTCCTCTTGTAGTGATGAGCCTTGATCCCCACTGTGTATGCTTTGCATTAAAGTCTCCTCCTGCTATAAATCTCGAGCCTAAGTTGTTAAAGTAGGTTTCAAAGCGTGCTTTATTAATATTGAATCTTGGTGGACAATAGAGAGCACTTACTGTAAGAGGTCCACGCCAGTCAGTGATGGTTATAGTAGTAGCTTGCAGATCGATGTCTTGAAACTCTTTTTCTTCATGATGTTTTATATTTTTTCTAACGAGGATAGCAGTGCCTCCGTGTGCATGACCGTCAGGATGTTTGGTATCATATATTATATAGTTTTTTAATTTGAAGTAATTCTTGACTGTAAAATGTGTTTCTGATATTAGTATGATGTCAATTTTGTTCTGCGAAAGAAATATTTCGAGTTCTTGGCGATGTTGCACCAAGCCGTTGGCATTCCATGCTGCAATTCGAAAAAAATTACACATTGGATAATTTAGTCACTAATGTTGATACAAGATTTAGGAGAGCATTTATTTGCTGGCTTTGTTGTAGCAGAACATTTTCAAATCTTTCAAATGAGTGCTGGATAATGTTCAGAATAGAGTGGTTCTCATCAGGATATTGAGGTTCTGTGCGCTTTGACCGAGCAATATCGGCCCACGTTCTTTCGTTAGCTTGTGAACGTCTTTTGTTTACTTCATGATAAATATTTTCACTATCGTTATTTTGTTCCTTCATTGTCATCTCTTTTTGAAAATTACTTCTTTGTTTATTAAGTTTATAATAGCCTTTCTTTTTTAGTATTTCCTGGTATACTTTACAACCTTTATAGTTTGCAGGATGATTGCCTTCACACAGAGCACATGTTGCTTCACTTTGCGTTTCCTTTTCACATTTGTCTGGAGCGTGTTCTCTTCCACACTTAACACACCGAAATGGGTACGCACAGTAGGTTCTGGTATGTTCGTATCTTTGGCAATTTTTACATTGAACTATGTCTCGTCGCTTCATACGCGGTGGTTCAAATGCAACAACACAATTTAGCAGTCGGTTAATTTTAAATATTTCTTTATTATTAGAATTTGGTTCAAGGTCTATGAAGAACAAAGAGAGAGGTAACTTCGTTACCCTATGGCGGACATTTATTATATTTCTTACTTTATGCCCCTCTTCCAAAAGCGCAGCTTTGATATCTTTGACGTCTACAGTATGATGTATATGACGTAAAACAACTCTATACGCACGTTCTTGTTTTAATTGATACGTATAGTAAACGTGTTTGTGGCTTGATAAATGCTTTACTATTGCTCTGTAAGCATCTGGAGTTTTTGGTGCTATTTTGATTTTATCATTTGACAGAGATTTTATCTCGAAATCTTCAGTTCTTAAAGCTTCTTCTATGAACTTTACCATGGCCGGGACATTATTAACATTTGGGACAAATATAGGCGGTACTGTGGTTTTCGAGGAAGTTTCCTCAGTATTTTCTACTGTATCTTCTGCACTGAGTACACCAAACTTATTGTGCGTGGGCACAGTAATAATATTAACATTATTATCGCTAGACGCTGTCTTTTGCCTTACCCTTCTATTTTCTTCCGGGTCGAGGTCGTCTGAGTTCGGTCGTTTTGGTCGAGCTGGTTTGTACGTTTGCCATGAATTCTGGGTCAGGTCCACGGGAAAAGGTGAATCTTGATCCATGCTGTGGCTGCCGCTGCTTGTTGATTCTTCTGTTGACATTGCGTTGAGAGATGTAGCTGACCGGGTATTGGTAGCTACGACGTTCTCACTACATGTTGCCGTGCCTCTAATACACTGCAATATTCAATGAATCACAAAATTTGTTGTCTTTGCTGAATTGTTATAGATAATAACACTGTTCCTGTGCACAATTTAAATGTTCAACGCGAAACACAAGTTGTTATCGCTTGGCCTCTCCTTATCTTGGCGCGTTCACTGTCGAGCAAGGTAAGGCTACGGAGCGGCGGACACGATCCGCACACCACGGCGTCCAGGCGGAGCTTTAATTATGCGTGGCGCTTGACATAAATGCCATTGTGATATCATTGCACACAGTAAAACATAACGCTTAAAAACATAACGTTTACATAACACACTACATAACACTCTTAATGAACATAACGCTCGTAAAACATAACGCCTAAAAATATGCAAGTTTTTCACTATTAAATCGACTCAACAAATTATCCTATCATTTAACATACAATAATCTAAATAATGTATGTCTAAGTGCTTATTAGTGTCACTAAACGGGATAGTCTTTCGGGTATTTTCTGTAGAATCTTGCATACCAAAGAAATTAAAAGGATATATTTTGCTGCAATTATCAAGTTTAGAGGTGAATATATTATACTAGACTAGATAACTTACCACCGTCGATATATCAGCAAATTATGTGTAATCCACTAATTACTTTTTGACGTACTAATTTAATTAAATATTTGCTTCAATCTTCCGAAAAATACAAGCTAGTTACAAACATTTAAGTCCAAATGTCAATTCTAATTAAATTAGTTTTCCATTAAATGACTTAGTGAGAGAGTGGGTAATCTTGGGTCCAAAAGCGTCAACTATTTACGTAATTAGTCTCATAACTATAGTATATGCTATATTCTGGGACGTAGCGGTGTTCTGTAGCCTGCGAACACAAAATTCCGCATCAACCGATGGTTGATGTGTCTTCACTAGTGTGGCACCGCTGAAGCTGGATCTCAGCTCCCAACTGATCTCCCGACATGTGTGCCAGTTTAGTGCGTGTAAATGTAATTGTGTGTGTAAGAGGAGATGAAAAAAGAGTTGGGAAGAAAAGATAGCATGAGGTTGCTGGCCCATTCGTTACGAAACTGAAGTGATGAATTTTCTAAAATGTTTGAACAAAATTTTCTCAAAAACTATGGACTTTTTTCGCCGAAATTCTCCACAATGGAAAAGAATTCAATTCTCTCCGATATTCCAAAAGCTTGATTTTGCCCAAGGTATTTGAGGCCCCAAAATCAAAATAATGCTGAAAAATAGAGGTGTTTTTAAATCATAACTAGGATAAAAAGTATATAATGCATAAAACGAAAAATTAACCATCGTGCCAATTGAAAGAATTCCTAAATATTTTGTTTTATAGCATTTTCTCGATGTATTGTAAATATTACCGCAAATTTGATTTTTCTGCATTTGCTTGCCTAGAGATTTTGCCAATGTTTTAGGATAGAACGGTTTCTGTGACAAGAACGTTGTAATTAAACAATGTGTTGATAGTCTGCACACGAGAGCTATTATCAGTGGAATATTGAAAAAATAATACGTATAAGTGTGTGTGTGTGTGTGTGTGTGTGTGTGTGTGAGAGAGAGAGAGAGAGAGAGAGAGAGAGAGAGAGAGAGAGAGAGAGTGTCAGTCATAGTTGTTCACCTTCCTGTTCTGGTTTAAGTGTCATCGTAGTGTATTTTTTAGGTAGCGATTTTTTCATGTGCATCCGTTAAAATCATTTTACCATTACACCTACTATGTAAGTAAGTAGTTGAGTAATTGAAGTAATTAAGTAAGTAATTGAAATTTCACAGCTAAATTTGGCGTTCATAATTTTTTCATCGTTTGTAGTTAGACTATAGTAATTACAAATTGCTTTCCGTGCTTCAAAGTGCTTGAAGTTATTTGAAGTAAAGGCGAATTTATGTTTTAGTTCTCAAAACTCGCTCCAAAACTTTCATTTGTTTTTTTTCCTCCGATAGAGCAAAGGACACTTAAGAACCGGTCCATTTTCGTTGAACTCTTTTAATTTTAAAAAATTACAGGAGTTATAAATGAAGCGCAAAAAATGTTCTGTTGTAGCACAACAAGTTATATTCTGCCACTAGGGAATCGGAAAAATTAATAAATTGCGACAAATTATTTTTATGTCTAAAGGTACAAGCCGGGAGGAGAGACGGGGACAAAACCGAAAACCAGACGAAACATATTAAGAAACTAATTAGTACGAGAAAGTCTGTGCCATTCTGTCGCACCATAAGTTACTTTTATATTTGTGTCCGCCGTTACCCTCAGTTCCTCACTGTGCAGATTTAAATTCTACAGCGAGTTATTTTCTAAATAGTGTTTTTTATCCGTAATGGCCAAGTCCTAAATTACCTCAGCTCTACAACAATCTATTAAATATCCATTACTGTTTCCACAGTATAGTGTTTTACCAAAACTCTTAGTTTTGTAGAAATGTTTTAAAAAAATGTATGTTATTCGACTATAGTGAGTTACGGAACAAATACTACCAATTGACTTCGATAAAAAATAACAGACGTGTGGTGACCGGCTCATAGCAGAACAACATTCGCAATCGCGTTTGCGGGTTACCAGTATAATTACAAGTTTTATCAGTATTCTTAAAAGTTAAACATAAAATTAGTGCC
The DNA here is from genome assembly GCA_011170035.1 of Teleogryllus occipitalis. Classification (NCBI taxonomy): domain Eukaryota; kingdom Metazoa; phylum Arthropoda; class Insecta; order Orthoptera; family Gryllidae; genus Teleogryllus; species Teleogryllus occipitalis. Next base: position 6,536 of record BLKR01010783.1, read on the forward strand.
TTGTGATTTAATTTTCAGAATTATCTTTCTTAAATTGTTAATAATAAAAATTTGATTTTTCCAAAAGTTTTCCCAGGAAATGAACTATAAACAAAATCCAAACAAATGCGTTAGAATGATTAAAGTATTGTCCTCCTCCCTGGTCCCGGAGGTTTTAGATTAGAGTGAGAAAAAGCTGAAGGTTATTCGACTGAACAAACTTTGTCGACATTCCGCTGCCGTGGTTGCCCGCCTGGCGTGGTGGAGCGACGACAGCTCGCGCGTCACATCCTGGGACCAGACAACTTTCGCATTTCGCGTGTTTGTTTCTTGCGCCCTGCCCGCGCTGCGGAATATCCACCAGGGGCCGGCGATGATACATCTCGCAGATGACGCCCATTTGCCACCAGCCTCTGCTTCTCTCGCTCGCTCTCCCCTTCGCTCGCACTTAGTTGCCCGCGGAACTTGTCCTCCTGTTGGCTCACTCGCCCGCTCCAGGGCTCAGTCGTTTCTTGGCTTCGTTGGGTCTCTAACTCGCTCACTCTCAAGTTGCCTTCTCCGCTCCTCGCGCTCTCACACTCTCATTCAACCACGCAATCGCTCACCTGCTCACCCCTTTTGATTGATTGATTGATTTTTTCGTGTTTCCGGGTGCGTCAACTGCTTTGGTCATTAGTCCCGTTAGTGTAGTGCATGTTTTCTCGGGAGATGGCGCTGATCTTCCCCCACTGGATGGCGAGATCCGGCGCCGACCTACCGTCGGCTAATGGGGTTTCCCCCTAACCAGGACTCTCCCACCAGCGGGGCACCGCCCCAGACGGGACAAGCTCTAAGCTCCCGACCGATCTCCAGGAATAGGTGGTGGAGTAGTGCATGTTAGTGTAAGTGTGTGTGTAAGGGGAGAGGATAGGACAAGGAAGAGGAAGGAAAGATCGCGCGCGGTCCGTGGCCCGTTTGTTAGGGTACTGCTCCGGCATTCGCCTGGTGTTGATCGGAGAAACCACGGAAAACTACCGATCAGAGCAGCCGGCCGCTAGAATTCTCCTCCAGACAGCGACTGAATTCGACCTAGCTGAAAAGCGAGAGTCGAAAATCCTGCCGCCGTGGGAAGTGGGAACCTAGGACCTCCCGGTCAAAGGCGCTGCAGTGACATCAGCTGATGCACTGAGCTACTGCTCCCGGTCACCCGTCGGAAAACTCGGCCATCCACTTGCCTGGCACACCACTCCGCCGCTCGGCCACTCACTCACTGGGCTGCTCTCACCTCATTCGTTAAACTGCCAACTGTCATCCATTCAAATCATCCAATCGCTTTCCAGTCCGACCATACCCTCTCTTTCTACCTCACCCACTCTTTCAACCAGGGGATCACCGCCCTCCCAGAAAGCTCGGTTACCCAGGGAACCACTCGCTCACTCTCGCCCATTCTCCAACCTGACGTTTCACTCGAACTCGAACCAGGTCTCTCACTCCTTCCCGATCCGATCACCCGTTGCTCCTCTCACTCGCTCGCTGCCCATTCGCTGTCATTGGCCGCACGTTTGCTCTCTCTGGCACTCGGACAGCATTTGTTCCACTTTAAAACACGGCCGTCGTCTCTGCGCCGGCCGCCCCACTCCCGTCCACGCGCATCTCGACTCGCCGCGTGGTGTCGCGTCTCACCGCGGGCGCGAAACTTCGACAACGCCACCGCTGCCGCGACGCCTAATCAAAATTCAACGCAGGAACTTGTGGGAAGCGGCTGGGGCCTAGACGATCGTATTCGCCCACGGAGATGATGACGTCTGCCACAGGCACCGACACAATCTCCACAAGCACCAAAATCATTGCTTCCAACGTCACCATAACTGCGGCCTTCATCGACACCGTAAATATCGCCTACACCACCTCCATCATCAGCGGGCCATCTTTCTAAACTCTACTATACCAAGGCCGGCTGCTCTGATCGGTAGTTTTCTGTGGTTTCTCCGATCAACACCAGGCGAATGCCGGAGTAGTACCCTAACAAACGGGTCGCGGACCACGCGCGATCTGTCCTGCTTCTTCCTTGTCTCATTCTCTTCTCTTACACAAAAACACACTAACATGCACTACACAACTACATATTCCGGGAGACCGGTTGGGAGCTTAGAGCTTGTCCCGGCTGGGGTGGTGCCCCGCTGGTGGGAGAGTCCTGGTTAGGGGAAACCCCACTAGCCGACGGTAGGTCGGCGCCGGATCTCGCCATCCAGCGGGGGAAGATCACTGCCATCTCCCGAGAGAAAAACACGCACTACACTAACGGGACTAATAACCAAAGCAGTTGACGCGCCCGCAATCACGAAAAAATCAATCAATCAAACCCCCACACCAACAATCTCTCGACTCCACCAATGCCATAACCACTACCACCATCACCTCCACACCACAGTAAACACCACCATCTTCACCATATCTAATGCCACAATTATAAGCACCACCATTACTACCATCATCATCACCACCACCACCACCATGAGCACTGCTACTACAATAGCAGTCACAGTCATCAACATCAGAACCAAAGTCACCACCACCACCATAACCAATGTCGCTACCCCCATAACCGCTTCTAACGCCCCTGCCGCCACCGCAATCGCCCCCACCACCGCCGGCGCGAAGTGTCGCCCTCACGGGCGGAAACTTGTCGCTAGCATCGTCGCGCCGACAATGAGACGCCAGATTTGTACCTGAGGTAACGCGACACTGCAAACTCTCGCTGCTAAATAATTCAATAAAGGAGACGCGGGGCGGCGGTATGCAAGGCAGGCGCGGAGCGGCGGCGGCGGCGGGGGCCGGGAGCGCGGGGGCGACGCGAGGGCCGGAATGGCATCGAGCGAGACAGGCGCGGAGTGCAGACGGCGCCCACCGCCCTGGAACTGCTAGCGCCGGCACTTGGAAAGAGAATCGGGGATCTTGTACACGGAAAGAGCTACTTTTTGGAAATTTCTGGGGTTTAGTTTCATTCCTCTTTGTTCCCTCTATGTTAGAAATTTTGTGGCACGCAAAATTCATTCATATACATTTACCTATTTGAAATACAAAAAAGCAAAAACATACAAATGTAACGTTATATCTGCGATTGATTCACATTCGATTGAGTGATTCCGGGCGCGTCAACTGCTAAGGTCAGTAGTACCGTAAGTGGAGTGCAAGTTTTTAGCGTGAGAGGTGGCGGTAATATTCCACCGCTGGATGGCGAGATCCGGCGCCGACCTACCGTCGGCTGACGGAGATTTAGCTCCAAACGGGTATCTCCCACTAGCGGAGCACCGCCCCAGACGGGACAAACTGTAAGTTCCCGACTGGTCTCCCGGCATGTATTATAGTGGAGTGCATGTAAGTGTAAGTGTAAGTGTATGTAAGTAAGGGGCGAGGATAGGATAAGGAAGGGGGAAGGAAAGATCGCGCACGGTCCGTGGCCCATTTGTTAGGGTACTGCTCCAGCATTCGCCATGTATTGATCGGAGAAACCACGGCAAACTACCGATCTGAACAGTCGGCCGCTACAATTCTCTTCTAGACAGTGACTGAATTCGACCCAGCTATCTAGCTAGTGTCGAAAATCCTGAAACCGTCGGGTCTCGAACCTGGAACCTCCCGGTCAGAGGCTATTTCTGCGATGTCAATACGTTTATTCTGCTGCAGTGAATAATAGAGATCCGTGCGTAATGATAACAAAGGAATATCTAAAATTGAAGAACATAATAATATTGCCAACAGAATATTAAAAACCCATGAGAGTTAATTTCAAAGAATAAAATATTATTAGTGCCGCAATATTAAACAGATTTATTCCAAAAAAATTGAGCATTTCATTTCTGAAATTTATTCTTAACGTTTGGAAAGTGGTGAACTTTGATTACTCATTTGCGGGAACTACGGATCTCAATAGTATTGTTAACGAGAACCTCGACGTAGTTTTTTACAATTCTTCCATTTATTACCATCAGTTTTTTATACTTTGTACAGTAGAAACATTTCACATCATGCATCATTTCAGAAACACATAAACTCCATAATTCAATTTAATGCTGATATCAGAAATGCGATTGTTTAGTTGTTTTTTCTCGCAACATGACATGCAACGGAACCTGCTAAATAACGGTTGGAGTATAAATCAAGATTGTGTTGCAACAGATGAGATAGTTGCAGTATATTCGGCTTTGGGTATGCGCCAATTGCGAAATGTGCATCATAGCGCTCGCTGTTGACGAAGTGGGGTCAAGTTACTTCACGTGACCGATCACAATGAATGAATCCTGATTTTAGAGTCGCGTGTTACTGGCAGGGTATCGACACCAACTCAATGCAAGCATGGAGAAGCGTTTCTTGAAACGTATGTCGAATATTACATTATAAAAATGTGTCACGAAATAAATGCATCTTGTGTTCTCAGCGGAGTGGGAGAAGTAATGTGGTCAATTTGAGTCAGAATCTTTGCAACATGTTATTATGTATTCTCATATATCATAATCATAATAAACAAATCTACCTGATACTATCTTCCGATTGAATAAAATTGTATTATCTACAAGTAATGGATATTTTCATGCCATACGATACAAGATTGAAAAGTTTATAATTACAAAAGCTTTGTATGCGTGAATTCACAACAGTAATTCTTGTTTTATTACATTTTTGCTCATGCTGCCTAGTATGGAGTTGTGCATAATACATAATGTGAACATTTTAATATTGTACATAAAATTTCTACAATCCCGGAAAATTAGTAACTAATAACTACAATCCCGGAAAATTAGAAAACTCCTAACTCCTCTTCTGTAAATCACCACAAATATCCGTCCTTCCGTTGTGTAAAACCAAAATTAGTTTTTAAAAAAGCTTTTCGTGTCCTTGTTACAAAAGTTTTACAAACTGAAACAAATAAGCTTTGGAATTAAGCAAAATAGAAAACTGTCATATTTTTACTTTCTCGCCTTACGAATACGTCGTAAGAAGAGAAAGTTATGTAATTGTGAGCGAGAAAACGGAGGATTTTTCGCCCAAAAAAACTCTTCTTTCCTCTGTTCTTAAAACGTTTCTACACTTTATTTCAACTTCTCGTTCAATCTTTTCATTACACAATCAACTCTACTAAACACCAGTTAATCCCAACCGTTTAACGTAACAGAATTGAGAATTGAGAAAGCCCTAGAGCACCACTCGAACACTATCGTTCGTCCGCGCCAATAGCTGAAGCCCTCTCTCAGAGTGGGCTCTCGATGAGAGCACGAAGTGATCGAGACACTTCCGGAGCGGCGGGGACTCCGGGGGCGGGGGGAGGGCGCGGGTTAGAGGTTGGCGTGGCGACGACAGCGCCGCGTCGCCACCAAGTTGCTGGATTTACAAGTTGGGTAACGCGATTACCTCGGGCGCACCGGCGAGCGGCGGAGCGGAGCGGTGAGCGAAAGGGAGAGGCGCAGCGGGGCAGGGTGGACGGGGGCTCGCGGAAGAGGGGGGAGCGAGGTGATGCAGGACAGGGTGGGAAGGAGCAGGTCGAGCAAAACACGGTGCAGATGGGATGAAGGAGGATGCTATTCTATGCTATTCTGCAACGGCAACAATCCTCTCCAGCAGTCATGCAGCAAAAGAAAGATTCAGTATCGCTCATATTATAGCCGACATCAAATTTTATTCTTTTGCTCCGAGTCATTAGGATGATACTCGTGATCCATAGAATTTACACAGAGGTAGGGAAGGTTGATCGAACTCGTTCAGTGTTTCTTTAGCCAAGAGTAAAACTTAGGCGTGAGCTTCGCCCCAATCTAGAATTGTTGCAGAATATCTTAAGCTTCAACATCCGGAGAAGTAGGTAGGTCATTCTTTGCGTCGCACTTGTGCAACTCTTCTAGCATATTCCGGAGTAGACATATTAGGCATTGAGCGACACAGTCGATGGCGTTCTGATCATATTGCGGAGAATTATGTGGAAGAATGAGCAAGGGGACGTAGGGCAGACTTGTGGTTGAAAGGTTTGACGATTAAAAAAAGGACGGCAAGGGCATGCGGAACAGAACAATAATGGAGAGCGTGCATGGAGAAAGGCCAGCCAGCTGGGGCGCCCAGAACAGGTTTGGCAGGCGAGGGAATGCACAGAAAAAGGATGGCACGGCATGGCGCGCGGTGCGCAAGTACGTGGGCGCGCAGGCGGCGGGCAGACAGCCCACCTGCAGGGGCCGGGCGAGGGCATGCACACAGAAAGGATTGCACGGCATGGCGCGCGGTGCGCAAGTACGTGGGCGCGCAGGCAGAAGGCCCACCTGCAGGGGCCGGGCGAGGGCATGCACAGAGAAAGGATGGCACGGCATGGCGCGCGGTGCGCAAGTACGTGGGCGCGCAGGCAGAAGGCCCACCTGCAGGGGCCGGGCGAGGGCATGCACACAGAAAGGATGGCACGGCATGGCGCGCGGTGCGCAAGTACGTGGGCGCGCAGGCAGAAGGCCCACCTGCAGGGGCCGGGCGAGGGCATGCACACAGAAAGGATGGCACGGCATGGCGCGCGGTGCGCAAGTACTTGGGCGCGCAGGCAGAAGGCCCACCTGCGGGGCCGGGCGAGGGCATGCACACAGAAAGGATGGCACGCCATGGCGCGCGGTGCGCAAGTACGTGGGCGCGCAGGCGGCGGTAGAAGGCCCACCTGCAGGGGCCGGGCGAGGGCATGCACACAGAAAGGATGGCACGGCATGGCGCGCGGTGCGCAAGTACGTGGGCGCGCAGGCGGCTAGCAGAAGGCCCACCTGCAGGGGCCGGGCGAGGGCATGCACACAGAAAGGATGGCACGGCATGGCGCGCGGTGCGCAAGTACGTGGGCGCGCAGGCGGTAGCAGAAGGCCCACCTGCAGGGGCGGGCGAGGGCGGCCGCGCGGGCGGCGCCACCGCAAGCGGCGGCGACGGCACGTCCGCGCAACGAGGGGGCTGCGGCCGCCGGAGCACGACTTGCGGTCCCTCGCCGCCCCCGCGCCGCCCCCGCGCCGCCCCCGCACCGCCCACCACACACCTTTGCGCCGCCGCTCGCGCGTTTGCCTGTGGCGCACTCCCGGCCTCAATCTGGGGCTGTCTGGTGCACCTGTTCCCCTCTCCAACGTTAAAGCGCCTCTAGTGCATCCCGGATTGCTAGTGGTGGAGCAACTTTTTTTACCCGTTTCACGTCGCTATTTGGAACATTTCAGATTGTTACGTTTTCTACTCATGTTTCTTTTTTCACACAAATTATTATTTTCGCTTGTGACTAGATTTACATAATTCTGCTCCGCTTTTATGGTATCTCCGACATGATACCAAAATGCTGAAATGCTGCTCATAAACAGTTCTCAATTATGAATGATCGTACCATCTAATGAGTATTATACACTCAATCTGTAAATATAATTTTCATCGGTCACTTAGAAATCTTTTAATTCTACTTATTTTTTCAAATTTGCGAACTCAACTCTCCTTAAACACCTCTACGACAATTTCACAACTTCTGCCACGACCACGTGAACTTCCCGTAACTTCCCGTTTTTTCTTTCACAAAAGCTCTCCTCTGACTTCCGAGCCCATCGTACCAGTCGCGCCAAGCACCGCGTCTCTCGCCAGCGCTGCCACGGCAAATTCATGAAGCTCTCGTTTCGCCTCGGGCCGCTTTCACATCGCCCCGCCCACCACGCGCACTTCAATTCCGCCCCGTCCCCCGAGTGGCCCCTCCGCCCAAACCGATTCGCCCCGGCGCCTCCGGAGGCGGGGCACGTGCTAGACCAACCTGCGCCTACCCCCCCGGCCGTGGGCAAACCGAGCGGCGCGGGCCGCAAGGTCCACAAACGCGGTAACAGGTACACTGTCGGAAAATCAACCCGATGAAATCACGCGGCGAGGCGGCCCCGCTGGCGGCGGCGCCGGCGGGCATTAGCAGCCAGGGGCGGCTCTGGGGCGAGGGCTGACTGCGCGGCAGACTGGCGGGGCGGGGCGGGAGGGGGAGGGGTGGGGCGGGGCGGGGCGGGGAGGAGCGGGGCTGGGCGGGGCGAAGCGGGGCGGAGCGGGGCGGAGCGGGGCGGGGCGCGACGGGGCGGGGTGGGGCGGAACGGGGCGGTGCGGGGCGGAGCGGGGCGGTTGATCGGGGGCGGTGCGGGGCGGGGGCGGGGCGATGCGGAGCGAGGTGGAGCGGGGCGGGGGCGGCTGAGGCAGACCTGTACCTACTAGAGCGGGAGAAGGGGGAGGATCCGGGGGCGGGCGGATGGAACGTGATTTGGGGTGGTTGTGGGCGAGGTAAATTGCAGATGGGGAGTCGAGAACGAGAGTGTCCGGGGTAATCAGCGATCGGGGGAGTTAGTGGTCGGAGGGTGGACTGTCGAGGCAGGATCTGGGGAGGCAACGATCGAGGGGGTCAGAGGTCGTGGCCGTGGGAGCGGAGGGGCGGGTTGATTGGGAGAGGGGGAAGCAGGCTTGTGGTCAAGCAAGTCAGCAGGCGGGAGAGTCTCTGATCGAGAACCATGCACAAGAGAGTCGAATAGTCCGGCAAATGGGAGGACACGGTGCGATTGTCTCGGATATCTAAACTCTCCAACACATCAATAACAATTAATAGAGAATAGTAATAAAATCGTTCAATTTTACGAATATTTTCCGTAGAATATATCTAACTCAGAAGCAATATCTAAATTTAACGAATGAAACAACTCACTTCTTATTAATATTATAATTTTTCACAAATATTTTGACTACGTCGTACGATAAGTAGGTTTTAGATAAGTCATATTATAATCTCACAAGTCACAAAAGGCAAGCGGCAAATGGCAGCTACTAGCAAACGACGAACAGCTACTAGCGAATCCCAAATTAAATCAACCGACCATACACAAAAAAGAGGAACACTCAGCATACTTATTAGAACAGGACAATGTGTGACACCGGACGAGAAACAGCACGGCGAAGCAGCGCGAAATCGCACGTGGCCGCCCTATTCTAGATGAATAGCGCAGCTCGGCGACGAACCAGAAAAGCGGACGAGGCGCGCCCCCCAGGCGGAGAAGGGCGCGAGCGAGAGGGAAGGCGCGGTATTTTTCCAACGCGCGCGCGCCGCGTGCTACCTCGCGTAATGTAGGGGGCGCCGAGGGGCAGAGAGCGTAGGCCGCGCTCTCAGCAACAAGCTCTGGTGTTTCCGCGCTTTGTATGAACACTCTCGCTTCGCCCCGCTTCTTTTACAACTCTTTTTCGCGCGCGTTGAAATTTCTACGGTCGCCCTTCTCCGCCGGCCAATTTCCAGGTCTTCCCCCTCGCTGCGCCGCACTGAATAGTGAATGATGAGAGCGCTCGGACGCTCGAAAGGGAATTACTGCTAATTATGTCTTTGTGCAACTCATCGTGCGGGTGGAAGCATGGGAAAGGTCGTGCGGTTGACCACGCCATCTCGCTGAACATCGGCAATGAAATTTTTAACAGTTGAGAGGTTGCGTTACAGGATGCGTTGTTCAAGGCTGCTCCGCTCACTGAGCTGGCGTCTCAAATTGAAATGCTCGGTTAAAATCCTTAACAAGGGAAGAACATTGAACAAAATTCGCATGTGCCACGAAAGAATAAAATGCGTCAAGGTGTTTGAGATCCACCATGTACTTTGTTAGAAAAATATAATAAGAAAGCATGAAAGAACAGAAACATTAATCTAAATTCCACGTGTTTTGAAGCGTTGATCGTAAAACAGGATCAATCAAAATTCATCAATTAAATTCATCATTCAATTAATTTTGAAATAAAAACAGTTTTTAAAAGAAAATATATGTTAGAAGACAACTGACAGGAAGCAAACTGATATAAGGCAAAATTCTACTGTTTGAAAAAATAAATTTGTCTTTTTAAACGTTTTAATAATGTAAATTTCATTTAAATTTGTTTCAAACTCAAGCAATTGCAATTTTCCATCTCAAAATGTTCTTCTCATTATCAATCAAAACTTTATCTTAATTATTCAAAAAAGGTTTTCACGTATTCAGATTTCTGATCATATTATACATTCCAATCACTCGTGGATTTACATTTAAATGTAATATTATTTGATATAATTTATTCTTTAGAAAATAAAGGGAAATATATTGTTGAAATGTGTCATATTCATTCTAATACGTGACCAAAAGTTCTTTAGCTGTGAGTTCGAGGAACGGTAGTGAACACTCTGTCACACAATTGGAGCATTACCACCGTATTTAATATTTCAACCACATCGCTGAATGCATATTGCCAAGAGTAATTCTTGTGGCAAATAATTAGAGCAATTAGAGGAAAAACTCATGTGTCCACATAACAAAAAAGGCACTATTGGGTTGAAACGAACTGCACGTTTTGCAAAATAGCTTCTATACAGTTCTCTTTCTACATTTTTAGTAGTATCGGCCTGCCCTGACAATGGTGCTTATTATTTATGCAAATTACCACTTCCTTTCTGTTTTAAATATGTTCGCGCTCGTCACAGCGTACCCACATTCCCCCCCGAAAAAAACATTAAAAAAGAATGCATAAACTTTCATAGCACGCGCTCGGCGGGTCCTCAGGGGACATGTTTTATGCACTCCATCTCTTTTGCGCCAGCGTATGCACGCATCGGCACGAACGTATGAAGGCAGCTCGGCAAAATTTAAACAAAAATTGGGTCAGTAAAAATTTCTGGGGAATGCTCGCGCTGTTTGAATCTGGCGAACTTCCGCCCTCGACCCCGTCCACGTTGCCATTCGGCAGCAGCCCAGCTTGCTGCTGGGCGTCGTCCTAAAAAAAAGGCGCGGATATTTTTGCTACACCCCTACGAGAGACCCAGCTCCGTCCGAGTGTGTCCGTAGGGATCAGACAAAATCGAAACGGAATTTTAACGGCGTGAAATTTTCGCCCACTTGCGCTCCCGTACCAGGTCCGGACGGATTCACGGATTTTCCGTATCGACAGCCAGCGCTTATCTTCCCAAATTCAGTTTCCCTCCCGTCGACCTATCGGCCCCTACGTCCGTAATCGAGATTTTAATTCGACATTAACTGACTGACGCTGGAAGTCCAAATGGCACGTTTAGGAAGTGTTGCACTATTCAATAGGAACATCTGCGTGTTTCGGGTAAACAGCATAAATGTCGCTCCGCATGTGATGCCAAATCCGAGTACAAATTCAATCGCACGCGAAGGTCGGATATTGCTGCATTATGCATCCATCCGGAAAATTAATTTAATTCATTTGCTTGATTGTTGTGATTTTCTCTTTAAAAATAAACAGCGGGCACAGCAAATGGTAATCTTTGATAAATGCGTTTAATTTATTGTATTTCGTAACTTCTATAAGTACACTTCTCATAAAATCCATCCATTTTTTTGGATGATATTGCACGGAATTAACTATGAATTTGAAAATCTGAATCCGTCGGTTTATACGTTTTGTGTTTCATTTCTTTACTTTCGTGACAGATAAAAGAGAAATCTTCAAACACTAGGATATACCTTTCGAAATTGTTAATGCAAAACATTGTTTACTAATTCTCAAGCATCCCTCAAATATAATATTATAGTTCATTGCTTGAAACAAATGCTCCAATTATCAGCATTCACTGAAATAACATTTTTTATTTAGTAACATACATCATAAAACATTGTATTAATTATTATCCTGCAAAAAATAGCACGTTTGAGTATGAAGCAATAATTATCGATCTGCAATAATTATGAATTCTCAAAGAATAACAATATTTAAAAAATCGTTTACTATCTTTCTGTTCTTACGTAATATTTCTTTTCATTATCAAATTAATATTACAATTTGTTTACATGAAACGATACATTTTTATCCAAACTTATGTTTCAAACATCGTCTATTAATTTATTGTATATATTTACGATAGATATACGATGTACATCGTATGTTTTTTCCAAACTGAGGGACTTCCATCTCTATAAAGTGAGTCATTGCGAGTTCACGAATATGCGGCTCCGTCACTCACTGTTAGACCCTTTCCGTCCATCAATCGAGACAAATGAGCCGTCATCCCACGGAACTCCGTCTCCCGATGGGGAACTGATAATTTGTTTTCGGATCCGGCCCGAAGATTCTAAGAAATTTCCAAAAACGTGTTTTTCCATGTTTTGGCGGTTATCTTAGTGGTTATGCCTTGAACTAAACCTATGACACCTAAATGGATTTATGTAGGTGGAGTTAATTAAACTCCGGAATCCAGTTGCAATTATCTCTCCACGACGCAATGATTTTCATTCACGATGGCAAACACTGATTGTTGCCTTCTTGAAATGGCAAGTGAATTACCAAGTGAATCGCACGGCAGATTGTATTTCAAGTTAATACGGAGAAAGCAAAACTGTGAGTAATGCCAGAACATGAATGAATGTTTTGACTTCTCAAATTTACGTATTTAAGTGAGGAAATACCGATTTTCAAATGAATGTGACTAACACTTATTCGTAATAAACTTAACTAACACCTTATTCCCATAAACCAACAAAACAATCACCTTTATAACCACCTTATTCCCATAAACCAACATAACAATCACCTTTATATAGGATCGCCTACAAAACGATTAATAGAGCAATTGCAGAACTAGAGGTGAACCCAAAAATGCAAGGATTCACTATATCCGTATATAGTAATTCAGTAACTCTTCGAGTGTGCAGATGTGCACATGTGTGGTTTCGTCACTCACTGCTAGACCACATCCCCTGCACCTATCGAGACATTCGACGCGTTTCGGAGTCCTGTAGGGAAATTAATATTTTGTTTTTGAATTCACCCTGAAGATTCAAAGGAATTTCGAAAAACGTGTTTTTGTGTGTTTTAGCGCTGCGATCTTAGTGAGTAAGCCAAAAATAAAAAAACAAACGCCATCTAAATAGATCTAGGTAGGTAGCGTTGATTCAACTCCAGTACCCAAAGGAATTTTTCACTCAATACGCTATCATTTTCTTTCAGGACGTTGGCAACACTATTGTTGACATCTTTAAGTGAACAGTGAAAGAAAGTTTCAGTATCGCTCATATTTTACTCGGCATCAAATTCTTTTCTTTTGCTCCGAGTCATTAGGTAGATACTCATGATCCATAGAATTTACACGGAGGTAGGGTGAGTTGATCGAACTCGTTCAGTGTTCCTTAAGCCCAGAGTAAAAACTTAGGCATGTGCTTCGTCCCAACCTAGAATTGTTGCTGAATATCTTAATCTTAAACATCCAGAGAAGAACACAGGTCATTCTTTGCGTCACACTTCTTCAACTCTCCTAGCAGATTCCGGAGCAGACATATTAGTTGTTAAGCGACACGGTCGATGGCGTTCTGATCATGTTGCGGAGAATGAAGTGGAATAATCCAAAGATCAAAAAACAAATACAGTTAGGAATATTTTTGGGTGAGATAAACAATGCCTGTGTTTAAAATGGGCGAATCCACACAATTGTAAAATATTGGACAAAACACATTTGAAAACTGCAGCAAATATAATAACACTCTAAATGTTTATAAGGGAAGAACGGAGCCTTTGTAATATTTTTGTTATATTAATATTAAATTTGAATCAGAAGCACATGTCATAGGTGAAATAATGGTTTATGTGTACTATTATTTAACAATAAACAAGCTTATTTAATCCTACGGCATAAGTGACAATTTTAGCATCTGAAGTGCCGTCAATAAACAGTACACCACACCAATGATATAATATAAACGGATTTAATCAGTTTGCGTAACTTTCCTTGAAGAAAAAGCAATTTGTATTTTTTCTCAAAATTTGCTCCAATCTTTTCCTTCATGGATAGAGTAGAGAATGATTAACAAATGATAGAAGCCTTATTTCTTGCTCCCAATTTTCAGATAAAATTTGTTCAAACTTGAACATTTAAAGGGGAACATCTATATCTTGATAATTCTGTTCCAGTCGAAACAGCCTGCGCAAGTTACTGCAATAGCGAACCTCTCTCAGAGAGCTCATTCTCTCTCTTTCTCTCCTCTCCTTGGCCCTCGCCCACGGAAGCGCATCGCGCCCTCGTCCCTTCCGCTCCCTTCCAGAGCTTCCTTTCGCCCCGCGCCCAGCCCCCGCCCGGCCGTGCCCGCCGTCGAGTGCGCAGCTATAAATAATCGTGTCCATACAGCGTGCACGCGTTTAATTAAGATCTCTATTTGGAAAACAAACACGGGAACTGTGGCCTCCGCAGGCGGGCGGGAGGGCGGGAGGGAGGGCGGGAGGGCGGGAGGGCGGGCGGGAGGGCGGGCGGGCGGGCGGGGAGAGAGTGGCAAGTGTGAGGTAAAGGGTGGACGAGCGGTGAGAGAGCGAGCGAAAGGGCAGGCAAGTGAATGAGAGAGCGCGAGTGAGAGGAGAGATTGCGATACAGTGACTAGCAAGAAACTGGGAGGGCCAGCGAAGACAGGGTGAGCAAGAGAGCACGCAAACGTAAGGAGGGATGGGAAAAATCAGAAGAGAGAGGGCCAGCCAGGCGAGCGAGAGGGACATCAGGCGAGTGGGAGGCCGAGCGAACAGGCAAGAGAGGTGAGGAGGCTGACAGGGAAAAGGGCGGGCGAGAAGCTGGGAGGGACAGCACGGAAGGGCGAGCGGGGGAGGGACAGAGGGGCCGGGCGGGCGAGGGAGGGTCAGCGGGAAAGGGACAAAGGCCGAGAGGACGGGCGAGAGGGCGGGCGAGAGGGCGGGCGAGAGGGCGGGCGAGAGGGCGGGCGAGAGGGCGGGCGAGAGGGCGGGCGAGAGGGCGGGCGAGAGGGCGGGCGAGAGGGCGGGCGAGAGGGCGGGCGAGAGGGCGGGCGAGAGGGCGGGCGAGAGGGCGGGCGAGAGGGCGGGCGAGAGGGCGGGCGAGAGGGCGGGCGAGAGGGCGGGCGAGAGGGCGGGCGAGAGGGCGGGCGAGAGGGCGGGCGAGAGGGCGGGCGAGAGGGCGGGCGAGAGGGCGGGCGAGAGGGCGGGCGAGAGGGCGGGCGAGAGGGCGGGCGAGAGGGCGGGCGGGAGGGCGGGCGAGAGGGCGGGCGAGAGGGCGGGCGAGAGGGCGGGCGAGAGGGCGGGCGAGAGGGCGGGCGAGAGGGCGGGCGAGAGGGCGCGCGAGAGGGCGGGCGAGAGGGCGGGCGAGAGGGCGGGCGAGAGGGCGGGCGAGAGGGCGGGCGAGAGGGCGGGCGAGAGGGCGGGCGAGAGGGCGGGCGAGAGGGCGGATGAGCGTACGCACCGGTTTCCAAGCACTGTACGGCTTTGGCGCTGGTTCCCCCAGAACATTATTTATTACTTGTGGCGAGAATTTTAATAATAATTATTCCCGGTGTCCCATCCAAGGGGACGCCTGGTGGTGCGGCAGCGCAAAGCGATAGAACGACGCATTGCCGGAGAACCGACTACTAGAAAATTTGATATTTGGGAACTAGTAAACACAATCCTGGGAAAATAAAATAAGTAGCAAATTATAAAACTTATGTACGGTGTTTGTTACATAAATACGTACATGGTTTTATACGTATTTATTTTATAGCAGTTGTTAGGATCAAGTTTCATTCAAAAATGAGCAAGTTTAAAGACCGGGGAAAATAATTCAAAAGATACTTTGGTAGGACAAAGAATACAATATGTATTTTACCTGTGCACAGCACACACTATAAATACAGAATATACTCCGTTTATTCTTGCAGAATTAAGTCCCATTTCTATTGTATGTATTTTTGTGACGTATCAAAGAACGTCTAGTAACATCAAACCTTTTTCTGTAGGTTTCCTTTTCGTATAGGAACTTCCATTCTTACTACTATCTAAAAAGATCATTCAAATTCAATTGCCGCTCGTGAGTTTTCGCAATAGTTTGCAAACGTTCTGAAAAAACTAATCAATATCATCGACGTTTCGTTGCTTCTCGAAAAATGACATCGTTTGCTAAAAGATTTCCAAACATTTTTTTTTAACATTGGAAATACAAAAGTACCGTGTAAATGTTTTATTCTGTTATATCAACAATTCAATGTTCTGAAGTGAAACAAATTTCCTGTTGGGGGCTCCTACATTACTGGTTAGACTACATTTTTGTTTCTTTAACATACAAGTCTTTTGATTTTAAGAAATAATTTCAAATTGGTTGGAAAATAAGTGACCTTCAATGAAAGTGACTTGAAAAGAAAAGGAAAGTAATTTTACTAGAGAATTAGTGACGACGAATCAGAGACAAATCGAAAGAAACAACATCAAATTAGATGAAAGATTCTCATAAAATAGTAGACTCTCTTCTAGTGCACTACGTGCTTCCGTATCCACAAGGGGTACTGCCGTCTGCTTACCGGTGTCCAATCGCGACCTCCTCCAGGTGTTTCGCTAGCTATGTGCACGCTGTCCAACACACAGTCGAACAGACGCTGAGGACCAAAGCCACCTGCGTTTCAACGTGCACGGGACGAGCTCGCAGTGTAGTTCCGATATAAAGCGAAGTACGAACAATATGGCGACGTGGGTATTGCAGCGAATAATATGAAACAACTTTAACATACATCAACATTTATAATCACATAACAGATCAAAAGCTTCGTTAAGCACCTGATAAAGGTTTCTTCTGCAGAGCCGTAACTGCCTGCTCGTGTGCAACTCCCTCTAGCGGTTCGGCTATCGACACGCAAACGAGTCAGTGTTATCGCCTTCAGTTGTTATTGTAATCGTTATATGTAAACCCGGGTGACCGCTGGTTTATTAAAGGTAGAGATGTTAGGCAGAGATTAAAGAGACAAAGCGGAAATGTGCGTGGGTATTATATTTGTGCCGTTTATGCAGGAATAATAGGTCATAATGCTGAATAATTGTGAAGCCGTATTACGATATTTGTGCAAAAAATGAATAATAGTTCTCAATGAAATTGTATGCACTTAAACAATGGAAACGAACTATGAGATAATATTACAAGTGAACGATACTTGAAAAGGAAAATTAATGAGAGATCAATCATTAGTAAAACTTTCACAATTTTCGAAAAATCAGGATTTTTTATGAACATGAGACCTGCACCATTATTATAAACGTTCTTTACACTATCCGACAAAAAATCAAAATCGATGGCACCATTCTGCTTGTAAAACTCAAAAGTGGTCTGTGAAAAAGAACTTCAAATTTTCCATTTACTCTAACGCTTAAACGACATTTTCTTAAAATATCGGCTCCAAAGCTTTTAATGAAAATTTCTATATAGGATGAAGTTTTACACTTTTATAATATTATTAAAGTAATATTTAGGTTCTATCATAAGGAAACAGAAAAATTTACAAAATTTTAAAAATAATGAATTTTGGACGGCGATAGATGGCAGCTGATGCAAGACTGAAAAGCTAGACCAAAAGAAATTAGAAAACTAACTAGTACGAGAAAGTCTGTGCCGTTTGTTGCATAACTAGTTTAATAATTTTGGAGTGAAGCATGAGGTAGAATACTAAAGTAGTGATATTTAGAAAAGAGTGGAGAGATGCAAATGAAGGTGACATGTAAAGACGTGAGTTATGACGAAGTCGAACAATCGTTAGGGGGGAACCAAAAATGTAAGAATGTTGTACTTTATTTTATTTAAGAAGGAGTTTTCTTCTTGGAAGAGAAAGTATAGAGGGTGGTTGGAAATGACATGGATGAAGAAAACGAGAAATGCGTTTAAAGTCAAGCAATCAAGAACCAACCCCTGTTAGTGACACAGAGGAATAGTAAAGTTGCTGCTAAAAATCAATACATGCAATTGTGGAGAAAATTCAATACGAGGTAAGATATATCGTATGAAATTCCCATTTCAAAGAACTTATGCGAAGCGTGAAACCGTGTCCAACGAAGAGGCAGCAGGATTTTCTGGATTAAATAATTTCAAGTTGGGTAGTTGCACGAAACAACCAATGAATACACATCAAAACCTACATTTTTATTTGAGAACATTAAATACCCTCCTTCTCTGGCATTATTCGGCTTTATATGAATTAATCACAATCACAAAACCACTTTTTGATATTACTGTTTGCCTGGAGCAAAACAAAAGGTGCTGAATAAAACCTCTAAAAAATGGTTTTCCAAAGATGAACGCATAATACTCAATAAAAAAATAAAACACTTTCCTGTAACTCTTAAATAAATTAAATATTTAAAAAAACACTCTTCACGAATTCTGCAATAATAAAATATTATATATACCCACAGTACCACAGTTCATTACAAACCAAGAATATAAAAAAAGCGCTGAGAGGTAACGCAAAACCAGAATGGCAAAATGGCGAACTGCAACTTAGTTGTATCTTTGCTATTGCATGAGGTGAGCTGTGACGTAAGGAGTTAGGTCACAAGGTCGGCAATTCAGTCGGTAGGCCCAGTTTAGAAATAGGAGTGATAAGGGAATCAAATACTTGCATTGTCCAATCAAAATCAAACCTATTTCGTTGCTTGTGGATTTTTCCCGTATTTATCGGTATCCAACAAGACCATCGTTACCACTCACACGGTCGAAGGCTGGATAGTTTTCAATTTCAACGTGCGTTGGATGTAAGTAAAATACTAGATATTTATAGTCCTTTACAAACGCTTTTCGGCCTAGATGAGGGACGGAGGTGTGTTGATAATAAAATGATGAATGTTTGAGAAATTGTTGATTGAAAGACAAATGAACCGGGAGCACTGCCCAAGGACTGTGACCCAGCACTTCCTCCATAAAAATTGCACCCAGAACAGTAAATAGTGGTTTCCATAGACATTATTTAGCATCTCGTGTGTGCCGAACCTCCCTTTTCAAATCTAAACTTACGGTGTAGGTGGCTCAAGGCATGAACTGATGAAATATAAGTGTCTCTGACCGGAAGGTCCTAGCATTTGAATACCTATAGTGGCAGAATTGTCGGTACCAGCTGGATAGCAAGCTTGAATTCAGATTATGTCTGGAGAAGAATGCTAGCAACCGGCTGCTCTGATCAGTAGTTTTCCGTGGTTTCTCCAATCAATAAATACCAAATGAATGCTGGAGCAGAATCCTAACAATTGGGCCACAAACCAAGCGCAGTATTTCCTTCGTCCTTGTCATATCCTCACCCGTCACCTACACATACACTTACTCTTGCAGACACTGCACTAGTGCACATGTCGGGAGCATTGAGCTTCACCAACTGGAACGGTGCCCCTCTGGTGAAATATAACTGGATGGGGAAAACGTCTCAATCCAACGTGTATAGAACGATTTTCCTAAGGATGAACCAAAGTGACAGCCAGTGCTGGCAACATAACTGAAGGTTCTGTGGTCGTTGTGCCCTCGAGCTCATTAGACTCCCTTGCTGCATTCGTTCGTTTGCAGTTGGCTAACTTGTAAATAGCTTTGACGCTTCCTTTTGTGATGTCCTCACCCGACAAAAATATAGTGCGCCGCGAGAAATAATTGAAATTAAGAAGTTCAGTGTTATGTGCTCTTCCGTAAAAAATATTTTTTTCTATAAACATTACATTAAATTTAATTTTTGTATGATAAATATTACGTTTATTTTAAAACCGAGACTTGAATATGAGATGCGTACCGGTGCAGGTGTTTCCGGCTTAAAATCATTTTTCTTTCTATTTACATTTGTGGCAGTTTTCTTTTACTGATTGCGAGAGCATGTTAAGAGATTTTCCACATACGTAATTAAATTTAAATATTTCCCGGACTCGCGTACGTGCATATACCTCAGCGAAACTCTTACACTTCTCTATAGGGATGTTTTCACAGGAGCCATTACCACTTTACGATGGGGCGTGGCTGAACAGCTGTCGCGGCGGAGGGATACTTCTCTAAATTACAAGTGATGTTCACGTGCTTAGCGAACTGTCACTTTGGTTCATCCTTAGGAAAATTCTTTTATACGTGGGCGCCGGAACTCATCATCTAGCGGGGGAAGAACCCCGCCACCCCACGTAATGAAAATGTACACTACACTTACGAGGCTAATGACCATAGCAGTCGACGCGCTCGTGAACAGAAAAGAATCAATCAAATCTCAACTCGCAACCGGACAGTCGAGAATGCCACAGGGTCGTAAGAGCGACCTCCTGACCTCCCCCACCCCCGGGCGGCCAAAACGCAGCAGCACGATGATATCGCGATTATCATTCTCCGCTCTATGGCACAGCGGCCTCGCGCGGAGGCCCCACAATGGCCGCGGACCATTCGCTTACTTAACCCGTGATGAGAGTGTCAGGGGTCAGCCAGCGGTGTAATTACCATTACGTGACATTATTAGGCGGAGTTAAGGCCCGTTACGCGATTCACGGTACTTTCGCGTTTCGGGCCTAACCAGGCTGGATGCGGGTGACCACGCCCCCTCCGGCGAGGCCGCCCCGTCCCGCCTCTGCCCGCCCCCTCCCCTCCCTTCCCCGCCCCGCCCCGCATGCCCCGCCCCGCCCCGCCCTCCCGCATGCCCCTCCCCTCCCCGCCCCGCCCCGCCCCGCCCCGCCCCGCCCCGCCCCGCCCCGCCCCGCCCCGCCCCGCCCCGCCCCACCCCGCCCCGCCCGGTGCGCACACTTCGGCGCAGTTGCGCGTCGCTGCCCCAATCTGCGGCTGCTTCTAAAAGCCAATGTCCGTTTCATATGTGCAGAGTTCGCTCACAGAATTAAGTAAAATCTCACACGCTCGTAAAGTGCTAAATTTCCCACACATTCGTTTTACTTTTAAATTCACAGCGATTATAGCAAAACTCTTTAAAGAGGCGACCATACTACTACAGGCCCGACAAATTTATTCACTTTTATAACTATTTTTTATTTAATAATTGACAGTATACTAATATTTCTTGTATATTTTAACATAGGTTGTTATTGTTAATGATAAATGTCTGTCAAAATTAGAATTTTTGAGACAATTGAAATTTCAAAAGAGGAATTACAAATTAGAAAAATCAAATAGATGTATTAATTAATGTTATTTACAGAGAAGTCTGCATTGATGTTCAATATTCATGCTGAAAATGTACCTGTATTTTAACTACACACTTGCATTGTAGTACTAGATCTCCATGAAGAATAGCAATAATGTAAAAATTAACTATAACGCAAATGATTTTATATCTCTTCACAGTTAATGTGTTTGTTAGTGTATTTCAGTTGCTACGTACAAATATATCTGTGTTTTTAAAATTAGCTTAGTAGATTCGAAACTACATGACGTTTTCAATAGCAAGCACCATAGTTTCAATTTTCATAAAAAATAATCGTAATATGATCTATTAATGAGCACATTTAAGGTTTGAAACGCATGCTCCACTTTAAATGAGAACGAAAGAAATATTCTCCCAAGCACAGCATGATAAATTAACAATCGTCGTGCTTTAGCTGCATAATGTAAATAATAAGTAAGATAATTCAATATGATACTCAGACATATTTTAATGGATTTTCCGTGAATAGTGGTGCAGAAAGTACGTATTCCTTAAAAGTAAAACGAACATCCGAATATAATATACCGAGTAGAAAACTGTAACGTAAAGATGCTATGTAAATATATTACATGACGTAGTACAGGACTATTAAATTAAATAAACCTGATGAACCGTTAAAGAACTTTATACGAAGTACTCACGCAAATAGGAAAAATACGCGGAAATGGATAAGCAGATTTAAAGCCGTGGAGAGAGACAAGCGAGAAAAAGATGAAATAAAAAAAACAGAGACAAGGCCGAAAAGCGACTCATTATAAAGAAACAATGCAATTACGTACGTTCTACAGTGAAGAAAAGGTTATGAAATAAAAAGGCCAACATTTTGCGCGCCGACAGCCAGAAGTGAAAGCTAAAAGGGTGTCAAGAGGAAGAGAACAGCGCCACGAATGAAATATCAACCGCCGGGACACCCAGTGCCCCGAGGCGAGAGGAGGCGAGGCGAGGCGCGCCAGGGCTCGCGGGTGCGCGCCAGCTTGTGCCTGAAGTATTCCACGCGCGTGCACAACGGGGTCCACCACGCGCGGCAGACTCTGGAACCATCTACAAGTAATTCCCTATTACTATATTACGCCGTTCAATTACTTTTATAGCTCTTTACTGTGAATGCAGAAACCATGCTACGAGAGAAATTCAAAGGCTTTTAGAAAAGGTCGGTCCAGACAGCCCAGTCGTCGACCCAGTCAGCTCGGTCGTCGACCCAGTCGTCGGCCCAGTCATCATCCCAGATGTCGATGCAGTGGTGGGTGCAGTGGACCCAGACGTCGATCCAATCGTTGACCCAGTCTTCGTCCCAGTCCTAGGCCCAGTCATCGTCCAAGCGTCGGTCCAGTCGTCGACCAAGTCAGCTCAGTCGTCGACACATTCGTCGGCCCAGTCGTCGACTCAGTCAGCTTAGTCGTCGACCCAGTCAGATCATACGTCGACCCAGTTGTCGGCCCAGTCGTCGTTCCAGTCATCATCCCAGACGTCGATGCAGTGGCGGGTGCAGTGGACCCAGACATCGATCCAACCGTCGATACAATCGTTGACCCAGTCGTCGTTCGAGTCCTCGGCCCAGTCGTAGACCCAGTTGTCGGTCTAAAACATCGCCGTCTAGTTCCAGCCTCGTCACTAGTCTTTTCTCTTTGGTGCAGCAGACTAAATTATTATTTAGAAGAAGATGCTAGAATTTGATTTCTTCGGAGAAGCCCGGTTCCAAGTGCACGTGCAACGTCTAGTAAGCACAACACTTCACTGCCATTACTGAACATTTGTGCTTGGGCAGATAAGAAACTGCTGTCGACGCTGTTCAGGTGGTCTCGGAATTACCGGAAGCATCGCGCCGACCACAATCACGACTTGCCCGCTCTACGCAGGTTCAACCACAGAGGCGGCAACATTCGTCAGCGACACCCTCAAGATCCTTCCTCGATATCCTTTTACTGGTTCTGCGAATCCTATCAAGTGTAATTATTATCACTAGTGGTCGTATTTTAACGAAATTTCATTTTTCTGTTTACACTTTAGAACAATGTCGTTTTATATTGAAATTAATTTCATGTCGTGACAAAAGGAAATGATTTTTTTTTTTTGCATTTCTCGTCGATTTCGACCAAGGTCATTTCTTACCATTT
This sequence comes from Teleogryllus occipitalis, assembly GCA_011170035.1. Taxonomy (NCBI): domain Eukaryota; kingdom Metazoa; phylum Arthropoda; class Insecta; order Orthoptera; family Gryllidae; genus Teleogryllus; species Teleogryllus occipitalis. The sequence goes on from BLKR01010783.1 coordinate 29,532, forward strand.
CCCGTAATTTTTAATACGTTTTTCGCTGATTTCATCGATTTTAATATCATTTTAGTGCTACTTGCTTCAAATAATGTTTAAGAGATACAACCAATTGTTCTCATGTTCAAGTAATTCATAGAAGTCTTGAATAACTTATTCGATTTTTTCGATCAGAAATTGTAATGTCAGCTGCTGTGAGTATGTAATCTAACGTTCCTGTGACGCATATCAGCGCCATTGTCGGCTCAGCCCATTTCGGGATAACTAAAGACAGATTTCCTTGTAAAGAGCAGTCCAAAACAAAAGTTTAAAAACTGAGTTCACTTGACAGAATAGAAGATTCCTCGATTACATCAATAACGTATCCAACAGCTTGAGTCGTTCATCCGAACTGGTTTTGATGTCATATTTTACGTCATTTTCTTTGCTTTTAGAGCATTTAAAAACATTTTAAAACCATTTTATTCATAATTTTTTTCGATATTTTAGGTCTTCAAATCCGTCTCCTAGTCATTACGATCATATATCGGTACTTCATAATAAAATAATTTATAACGATTGCACGTCCTATTTGAGGATCACATATTTTATTAAGATTAAAATACTATTTTTTCTTAAAACTAATACAATAAGTAATTGAAAAGTTGGTTTCAATATTAAAATAAAATAAAATATACAATGTTTGTATAATTACAAAATTTATTATTTGTAGGTTGAATAAAGTTTTACTTTGATCTATCCAAAAAAGAGAATAGATATTATATTTCTATGAAGGTTTCTCTTTGTCTATGATGAATAATTCTCACCTTCGAAATCCACACACTGGTTGTTGTTCATGATGTATTGGCAATAATGAATGAACTGTGAATATTTTAACAACCATGCTCCATGTGAGAATAGAGTACATAGAATGATGTCTGGCGATAAATGAAATATTCACACTGGATAATACATTATAAACTCTGCAATAGCTAAACAAAGGGACCAAGACTTTCACATCAAATTAATATGTGATACGTACATTTTTAAATGGTATCGTGAAAAAGCAGCACGTTGAAAGAGAATCTAAAGGAAAAACAAACAACGATGTACACACTCAAGTTTCATTGTGAAACTATTTGCAATATTTCTTGTTGTACAGTGTACGGTGATAAGAGGGGATATTACTCTTTTCAATCACATCAAATATCTAGCAGACACCGTCCTGCTCTCTCTGTCTCTTTCACGCTCCCTCATTTCCCTCTCTCTCTTCCCCTCTTGTTTTCTTCCTCTCTCTCTCTCTCTCTCTCTTGTGCTCTCTCTTGTTTCCTTTCATTTATTCCCTCTCATTATCTTTTATCTCTATTTTCACTTCTCTCTTTCCCCCTCTCTCTCCTCTCTCCATTCGGCGCTGCCCTCTCCTCCTCTCCTTCTCGACCTTGCCTCACGTCACATGCCAATGCCCAGCAACAATGAAGCCCAGATAGATTGGGCATTGCATTTAACAAAAGGACCGTCTTGTGTTTCAGTGATATGTAGTGGACTTACAACCAAATGAACAGTATAAAAATATCCATAACAAAAGCCGTGTATATATATTGCAAATAAGTACAAATAATTTGCCTACAGAATAACTAGAAATAGTTAACAACAAAAAGTCGATGTCTAATAAGGACGACGATTTATTTCCAAAAGTTTTCAATACTTACGCAAGCAGGAATAAAAGTGATCTGTGATTCCTTACCTGAAACAAAGTAGAGAAATGTATGAGAAATGGTGTAACAAATATCAGAAATATTATACTCTTCTTAAGGTTAAAAATATATTATTTATTAATTTTTATGATGATCTTATCATTAATTTCTAAACAAACAACGTCATTTACCCCACATCAAACTTTTTTTATTCAAGTTTAAACGTGATGGAGTATAAATTACATTTTAGAGATCAAATGAAAGAATAGGGTTTGGAATTTTCTCAGCTGCAGGGGGTCACGGAAACTAAAGCAACTTCAAAAAAACTAAAAGAATATTAAATGCCTATACAATCTAAGATCAATATGAGAATCATAGAATATCAAAACTGAAACAGGTACTATATACAAAAAGTAAAACAATTCCGAGAAATGATAGTGCAATATTGTAAGAGAATATTATTCAAGACGTCGTCTTCAATGAACTAACATAGCTCTATCGCAAGTTTCAGTGAAAACCGCGTTGTAATTATTGCAAGTGTTCCCGGAACGGAGAGAAACTCGCAACGCTGAAGATCGTCCGAAATAGAGTCTCCGCTGTGCGGGTGGGCGGGGCAGCCACCGCCTCGCGGCACGCGCGCGACCTCCGCCCGCCCACGCACCTGCGGGTGGCTTCGGGCGTGAGGCGTGGGCGTGGACGGGGGCGGGGCGTGGGTGTGGGCGGGGTGTGGGCGTGGTCGGGGGCGTGGGCGTGAACGGGGGCGTGGGCGGGGTGTGGGCATGGGCTGAGCGTGGAGGGGCGTGGAGGGGCGTGGGCGAGGGCGGGGCGCGGGCGGGGGCGCAGGCGGGGGCGTGGTGTGGGCGTGGGCGTGGGTGTGGGTGTGGGCGTGGACGGGGGGCGTGGGCGTGGACGGGGGCGGGGCGTGGGCGGGGCGTGGGCGTGGGCGGGATCGGGGGCACGGGCGTGGGCGTGGGCGGGAGTGGGGCGTGGGCGTGGACGGGGCGGGGGGGGGCGTAGGCGTGGGCGTGGGCGTGGGCGGAGGCGGCGGTCTACAAAGCGTGCGCCACGCGCGCGCCTCCGCCCCGCCGCCTCCGCCTGCGCCTCCGCCTGCGCCTTCGCCGGCGGGCGCCGCGCCGGGCGGCGCCGCGGCGCCTCCGCCCCATTACCCAGCAGCAGCGTGATGGAATTTAGAACAAGCCACCCCGCACGCGTCAGGTCGGGCACAACGCGCCGCGTCAGGCAATCTTCATTAAAACTTGGACTTGCGGATCGGCTCCCATCAATGATGCACGGCCGAGAGGGCGAGCGGATAGGAGGGGGAGGCATGTACGCAAACGAGCGCGTGGTGGCGGCGGTGGTGGTTGGAGGCGACGTGGAGGCGGGGTTTCGGAGGTCGCGCGTCGTGGTGCTGGTGGAGGAGATGGCGGCGCTGGCGGTGGTGTTGACGGCTGCGAGGGGTGGGATGGGGGAAGGCGGGACAGGGGGGGCGTTGGGGGGGAGGCGGTTTCGTCTGCGCTAGCTGAGGGCTCCAGACCCCCTCCCCCACATCTCCCCTCTACATGCCCTACTCTACGTCACCGTTGCTGTCGTTGCATCATCTCCGACCTGGCGGAGCCGTTCCAGTCTCAGACATCGTTGTCACCGCAACAGACATCGCAAACACCACTGACAGCGTTACCGCTATCCCCAACCTCGCCGACCATCACGGAAGCAAGCAAGGCGACGCGACGGTTCACCTCCCACCGACGCTGTCGCCGCCGGCGCCGCGGCGCGCCCTCTGCCGTCATCACGGGCGCCGCCTCCGCCGGCGCTCCAGGCGCAGCGTTAATTTTTTACACAAACAAAACACCGCCTCTAAACACCTCCCCGGCCGTTTGCATACAGAGCGCCCGCAGTTCATCTCGCGTTGCACGCCCCCCGCCCCCCAGCTCTGCTTGCCGGCGCCCCCGCTGTGCGGCGCTGCGCAGGCTCCCTCCGCCGGGGCGCTGCGTTAAAAAAACTAATTTGGTGAAACGCAATATTTCGGCAGAGGGTCTGGGCTCCCGCGCACCCACGGTGCGTGGCGTGGCGTGGTGTGACGGCGTAGCGCAGCGGGGCGTGCGTAGCGTAGCGTGGCGTGGCGTGGCGTAGCGTGGCGAGGCGTAGCGTGGCGTGGCGTGGCGTGGCGTGGCGCTTGGCGTGGCGCGGTCTTGGTGCGTGTCTTGGCGCGTGGCGTGGCGCGTGGCGTGGCGCGTGGCGTGGCGCGTGGCGTGGCGCGTGGCGTGGCGCGTGGCGTGGCGCGGCGCGTGGCGCGGCGCGTGGCGTGGCGTGGCGCGTGGCGTGGCGTAGCGTAGCGCGGCGTAGCGTGGCGTGGGGTGGCGTGGCGCGTGGCGTGGCGCGTGTCTTGGCGCATGGCGTGGCGTGGCGTAGCGTAGCGGGGCCTGGTGTAGCGGGGCGTGGCGTAGCGTGGCGCGTGGGGTGGCGCGTGTCTTGGCGCGTGGCGTGGCGCGTGGCGTGGCGCACCGTGGCGTGGCACGCCGTGGCGTGGCGTAGTGTGGCGTGGCGTAGCGTGGCGTGGCGTGGCTTGGCGTGCCAGCGGCAGAGCGGCATCCAGAGAAGGGGCGTGGGGTTTGCGTGTAGCCCAGTGAAGAGTGGGGGGAGCAGGACACGCAAATGAGTGGAGGTGATAATTGTACTAATGATTGTGGGGGTGGTGGTGATGGTGGAGGGGGGACTGTTATGGTAGTGCTGTAAATTGCGGCGGAGAAAATGGGAGTATTAATATGTGATTGAGAAAGTAGGATTCATTGAAGATAAAAGTGCAGTGGTAATTCGCTGATCGCGACCTTTAGATTGAAGAATGAGAAATCTCGCCACGATTTCTCTCTTTAATTCCGCTTGTATAATTAATTAGGCGAATGCCAGCGCAATACCTTACACAACAGGCTACGAAACGTAAGTAACCCGTCCATTACAAATCTCTCCCCACTCCCATCATAAGGGCCTGGTGTTGGTCTGATTCTCCTTTTCTATTTAGTCCATTCCTCAGGAAGTAAAGAAGACTCCAGAAGTAGTGCTGTGTGTTTTACAACTAAGGATAAATTATTCGCGATTATGTGTAAGGCCAAACGGCTGCAGTGGAATTATAAATGATGTAAATAATACTTTTATTATTATTTTAAAAAAAATGGAGTGGAACCAGAAATAATTAAATACATGATTTTATCATTGTTTTCAATGTGCAGCCCAATAGAAGAGAAACTTTTGGTGGTATATGCCACTACTTTACGTTTAACTTGTCATTCATATCACCTTCGCCTTAATTTCCATTTAAGATTTCTTTCTTTTCTTCATTTTTTATCATCATCATCATTTCTAAGTCTATATATATATATATATATATATATATATATATATATATATATATGTCTTTATATCTATATATATAAAAGAAAGTCGTGTTAGTTACACTATTTATAACTCAAGAACGGCTGAACCGATTTGGCTGAAAATTGGTGAGCAGGAAGCTTAGCGCCAGGAGACTGACATAGGATACTGTTTATCCCGTTCGACAGCGTTCCTGTGTGAGAACGCACGATTTCGCGTGATTTCGCGTGTTTTCGCGTGTTTTCGCGTGAAGGTACTTAACTGAAGAGTGCAACCTATGCACCAAAATACAGGAACAATAATGAATGATTAATCTACTTAATTTTTTTATTTGTATTTTCTAATAAACAATTTAACTTAATAAATTCCAAAATCTGCTTATTTATTGCCTTGAACAGCCGGTCCCTGTGATTACAGCTTTGTATTTCTCTCTTAAACAAAAATCAATTTAAAAAAACGCTCTGCTACGTAATAGATTTTTTAATTATCTATTTAATATCAGAGCGTTTTTTTAAATTCTTCTTTGTTTGAGAGAAAAACACAAATCTGCAATTGCTTTTTTATCACGAGTGCAACAAGGATAGTACAGTTTCTCACAGTGAGTGCGACCTGAGAAAAAGATGGGACCGGCTGTTAAGGCGGAACAGAGTTCGCCGGGTCAGCTAGTCTATATATAAAAGAAAGTCGTGTTAGTTACACTATTTATAACTCAAGAACGGCTGTACCGATTTGGCTGAAAATTGGTGAGCAGGAAGCTTAGAGCCAGGAGACGGACATAGGATACCATTTATCCCGTTTGACAGCGTTCCTGTGTGAGAACGCACATTTTCGCACGTTTTCGCGTGATTTCGCATGTTTTCGCGTGAAGGTACTTAACTGAAGAGTGCAACCTATGCACCAAAATACAGGAACAATAATGAATGATTAATCTACTTAATTTTTTTATTTGTATTTTCTAATAAACAATTTAACTTAATAAATTCCAAAATCTGGTTATTTATTGCCTTTAACAGCCGGTCCCTATGATTACAGCTTTGTATTTCTCTCTTAAACAAAAATCAATTTTAAAAAAACGCTCTGCTACGCAAAAGATTTTTTAATTATCTATTTAATATCAGAGCGTTTTATTTTAAATTCTTCTTTCTTTGAGAGAAAAACACAAATCTGCAATTGCTTTATTATCACGAGTGCAACAAGGATAGTACAGTTTCTCACTGTGAGTGCGACGCGAGAAAAAAATGGGACCGGCTGTTAAGGCGGAACAGAGTTCGCCGGGTCAGCTAGTATATATATATATATATATATATATATATATATATATATATATATATATATATATATCTTACCATTTATGATTGAAAGTGTTCCTCGTGCTGATGCAATTTTTTACACTAATAAGCCACACGTAAACCATTCCCTTAACATTAATTAAAAACATCATCCCACCCGTAGGAATAGGCCTGACGTTATCTATAACGTTCAAACTTTTCACACATACGCAAGAATTAACGAAAAAAAATAATATAACAGGTTTGAGGATTTTACTTTCCAAATAATATTTCATTCCTATTTCCTCATAATAGGAAATGAATATGATTGTCACTATATAATACATCGTTAACCATGCAATGATAATTACACAATTAAAAGGAACCGTGAAATAGTCTGAGGGGAAATTTCAGAGAAACGGAAATGTTTCGTTGACCCGTCAACAATATCTGTAAAGTGGCTTTATAAAACTTCCTCGTAAGTTAAAACATTACATCGCACATAAAATACGAAGCTCAGACCATTACATAGTAATGAATTACAATAACAAGAGTCAGATGAGTGCTGGTGAATACATTTATTAATAATTTTGTATTTGAAACCTCCGTGTCTTTTGTTGCCATTGCCCAACAGCACAACTTAATGATGCTTGGGGAAAATATCAATACAGCATGTAATCAGCATAAACATGCAATTAGTATTCAGAAAAATTACTATCACGCAGCACTCATGTTTTTTTGTATTTAATTACTGTTTTCTGTAGTAAGCACTTTATGAGAATAATTCGTGTAATATCTGTTTAAATATCATCACTCACTAGAAATTTAAGTTTTGCAGAAATACACTCATTGAAATGGATACTTCTTTAAGTGGTACAGAAAATAAAAATGAACACAGTTTATTACAAACTAAAATAATTAAGGCAGACTTACAAATAGCACTTATCCCAACGAGACGCTCGGGCAAAATAAAAACAGTTCCCTAATTGCATTAGTAAGGTACACCCAGCCGTTGCTCTGGCGGCCGAGGATTATCTGCAGCAACGACCCACTTCAATAACATGTGTATAGGAATAGGCCTGCAATAACAAAGCCCCGGTCGTCCGCAGGCGGAACAACGGCTGCCAGGGGTTGGGCGGCGCGAGTTTAAAGCGGTGCCGCACAGTGGGCGGACACGGAATTAAAGCGAGAGCAGCACAATTTCTCTGGATTGCAAACGCAAGGACAAGCCAATGACAAAGCAGGAAGAATGTATGGTACAAATTTATAAATGAATACATAATTCGTATTTATTTTGTATCGTTAGTTGTCTATTTTCAGAAATCAATTTTACGGTTAGCTTGTAATGTTTATTCTCACAGTGAGACTGGTCACATCAGCTATACTTCACTCACACATCTCCTCTCTCTCTCTCTCTTTCTGTGTGTCTGTTTCTCTCTTTCTCCCCCCTCTCTCTCTGTGTCTCACACACTGCCTCTCTCCTCTTTCACACACACACACACACACACACACACACACACACACACAAAAACAGAGACATCTTGTACGAACTTTTACATACACATTTGCGAAGAAGAATCCACATTTTTTGCGTGTATTTTTAATAAATTTATTGCTGTCTTCATAAATCATTCCTAAAGCAGTTGAACTAACTACCGCATTATGAATCCATTACGACTCTACCTCGTTAAACACAATACCGAACAATATCTATCAGACAAAGTTGTACAATTTGTGAAAGGAATTTTCACCGTTTTTCTGTCTAAATTTATCATAAGTGTTGTATAGAAAACGACGTCATTATTAACAATGACGTCTACGACGTTATTATCAACAAGAGGAGAAACAATGAATTCATTACCACTTTTTCTCAGAAAATTCACTTCATGCTCTCCATTAAGTTTTGATCTTCAACAACACAAAACTTCCTGTATTTCTTTGTGCATGCGTACTTTATATGCATAGAGCAGATTTTAATGCTCAACTGTGAATATTTGATGTGAAGTGTATTTTGACTGAAATTGACAATGAAACTGAATTTGTCGTTATCTTTGTGCACGTGAGTTGTCTCATTTATTTCTTTTTCTGTCTCATCTCTTTGCTGTTCCAATTTCTTTATTTTGCTTAATATGTTTTGTACTGGAAAACCTTTTTAAGTTTTAGGTTGTAGCATCATATCTGATTGATATGTTCCCTGCAACACTGCTTCTACTTCAATACGCATAAGCTGTTCAGAAAGCCCGATCTGATTGTCATTTTCATTTTCTAACACATGGGACACTATTTTCAAAGTGCCCCATGTTTGTGTCCTAATGAGCTCCATTTTCTTATTACAATTAAAAGTATTAATTAAACAAACATGGTTACGTTTAGAAATCAATTTATAAGATTAATTAGATTTATGCTTAATAATACAGTATGTGGATAATGTATTGATGGTTACTATTTGAATTACCAAGATGAAGAAATATGCATTTGCCAAGATGATGAAATATGCATCTCTCATCACGAAAACAAATTTTCTTCCTCATACTTAAGAGATACTTCTGATAACTCAATGTGCCTCGTAACCAAATGACCTCTACTCTCCCTTATATCTAGCTATTGCCATGTAGGGTTTAAAACCAATTTCGGACCATTGGAAGGAATACCCATGATGTTGGGATCAGCGATTCCCTTTTGATTCACGGGAAACTTGTGGACGGCAAAATAGATTCGCGGCAGGTTTTCTTTAGATTCTCCTCCCGTTTCTCCTACCTTTCATTCTATCATAACTCTATCATCTCTCTTATAATATTTTCCTAACCACCTCTACATTACATTATTTGTCCATTACAGGTATTGTAAATTTTCCCTTCCGTCCGCCCTTTGAATATCTAGCGGAGAAAGAAGGTATCACTTGAGCGACATAACAGGCGAATTGAATTTAGCTCAGAGGCTTGTTTTAGATCTGAGGATCTTTTACTTGCAGTACCTCTCCAACACGGGACACCCGGCTTTACTTTCCCTCCGAAGGTCGGCGTACGAAGGATTTTTCGCCCTTACAAAATCCGCAGCTTCGATCGTATTTGAGCCGGCAAACGTGAAAATAACAGCTTGATTAGCGGAGAATCGCCATACCACCGAAGCCTCCTTACTGCAAGGCATATGCACCGGGGCGTAATGAAGCGGAATGTGGGGCCACTGTGGCGCGGCGGCGGGAGCGAGCCCCCAAAGGCGCGGTGGCCGTCGTCGCTGGCGAGCCACCGCCCTCCGCACCGCGCCGCGCCGGGCGACGCAGTCGGCGCTCTCGGCGCCGCCGCCGCACCCACGCCAGACAATGCGCTCGAGAGTCCTCCGCTCGAGAGCCCTCGGCGCGGCGGCGGGGGCGGCGGCGGGGGTGGCGTCCGCGGGAGGCGGCGGCGGCGGTGGGCGATGGGGATTGCGGGGGCAGCGGGTGCGACGGGGGTAGCGGAGGCGGCGGTGGCGGTGGGCGGCGGGGACGGCGGGGATTCCGGGGGCGGCGGGGGCGGCGGGCACAGCGTGGGGCGGCGGGACAGCGGGGCGGTGGCGGGGTTCACAGCGGGAGCGCGGCGGGGGCGGCGGGGGGCGTTGGGGGCGTTGGGGGCGTTGGGGGCGTTGGGGGCGTTGGGGGCGCTGGCGTTGGGGGCGTTGGGGCGTTGGGGGTGGCGGGGGCGGTAGGGGGCGGGCGGTAGGGCGGGGGCGGTGGCAAGGCGGCGGGGGCGGCGGGGTCGGGTGGGGCGGCAGGGTGGGAGGGGGCGGCGGGGGCGGCGGCAGGGCACGTCGCGGCAATTTCCCGCGCCCGGCGCGGCAACGGCATCGGCAGCGTCACCGCCGGCACGTTGGTGCTCCGTCGGCAAATGGGAAGCTCGCGAAGAAAACGGTGGTTGTGCGCACTACAGATGAGTAATGCTTATGGAGGATTCCAAGACTATTGTAGTGTATTGTGGGGCGAAATGAGAATTAGAAAATAATCATGATCAATGAATAAAGACTCAAACAGCTTAATTGTACAAAGCGTTTGAATATAAATGGATGTACACAATATTTGAAAATTGACTAAAACCAATAGAAATTGCGAGTGGAGTGATGATGTTAAAAATGTCTATATTTTCCTATTACCTGGAATGTGTAAATTTGATGCTGGCTTGAAAAATGAACGGCTCCTAATACTCGCCTTCGTTTGGTGCACAGTTAATTAAATATGAGTGATAATGAGTAATGAAAAACATGTTAAGACATGGCACAAACCAGATGATAATAATTGTGGTAAAGTTCCACCAACTGAGACTAATAACAAGTCGTTTAAATAAAAATTCGATTTTCAGATATTCTTGACGCAATTGTTACTACACGTGGAAACAAAGACCCATTTTAAAGAAACCGACGACCAAGAATGCCTCTGTGACACCAACAGCCGCCAACGCCCTGTTTCCAAAGCGACATTCGGCTGCTGAAGAGCCTCTAGAGCACGGAGTGGGCGCGGCCTGCGCTGGAGCACTCGCTGCGGGCAACGCGGCCGCCCCGTCGAGGGCGCCAGCCGCGGCGCGCAGCCAGTCGTAGCACGTCCGGCCGATCCATCGGCTCTGCTCTGCGCTGCGGCGCTGCGCTCGCCGAGGAGGGGCGGGGCGGGGCGGGGGCGGGGCAGGCGCTGGCCTCCCCGCTGCGACGCGGTGGCGCGCGGTGGCGCCGCGAGGCGATCGCGGAGGACAGGCTGGCTGCCCGCGGATTTACTCGCGCGTGTTACCATCTTTTTAATGGACTCGTTCCGGCTACGGCCCGCTCCGCCGCCGCCGCCGCCGGGGCCGCTGCAATAACACTAGTGTTTTATTTAACGGGCGCCCGAGCCGCCGGGCCCGCCGCCGCCGCCGCCGCCGCTGCATGAAATGAAGATTAAGAGAACGCGCTCCGTCCGACTCTGCGGCGGCGACCGCCTCCTCCCGCCCCCGCCTCCACCGCCGCCGGGGGAAGCGGAGGGGGTAATTACGCAGTATTACCGCTGGCGCCGCGGGGCGCTGTTGGCGCCGTCGCCGGCGGCGGTGGCGGCGGTGGACCGCGCGTGGCTTAGGCCCCGCGGCGCCGGGGCGAGGCGCAGAGGCGGCAAGCGGTCAGGAGGGCGAGTGTTAGTGGCGGCGGCGCTGCAGGCGCGGGGAGAATGGGGGCTGCGGGAATAATGGGGTGGTCGTTCGGACGGGTGAGGCTGAGATGTGGGTGGGTTCTAAGGCGGTGGATGTGGTTCGGGGGTGTGGATGGTGGTTGAGGAAGAAAGCTAAGAAGTGGGGGGTGGCAATGCGTACGAGAAATGACTAAAACGCTTGTCACAGGCCCTCGAAACGGAGAGGGTGACTTGAAAGTTCCTAAGTGTGTGCGTTTAGTGATGATTGCAGCGTGCATGATTCGTTCGAAGGGGCGATAAGAGGAACGCTGTGTTGATAGTAATGCGGCGGAGGAGATGGAGATGGTTTGGTGACGACGGGCCCTAGCTAACAGCACTCCGGGTCTGAGGCGGAGAGAAAACTCAAGAGAGCGCTGTTGCCATTCAGCTGAGGACCGCATTCGCTGGTGCAGGGTATTCTCTGCTTTTCTGTTTCGCAGCTGAATGGGGACGTTTAGGGATGTAGGGAGTAACCCTGGAGCCATCTTGGTTCTACAATAGAAATCCTACTGATTAAATTAGCAACATCGCACAAAATGTAGAATGATTGCTATTATTTGAATTCCAAGCATCTTTATAAGCACTGGTGCTATTTTGATTATAATAAATATTAACTTTTTGTCTGTTAAATGGAAAGGCTGTTTTTAAGAAATACGGGTTATAATTTCAAAATTGAGGAGCATTTATTTGAAATGGACAAAGTTTTTTTGTAATAAGCAATTGAAATCTCCATACTGTTGGAAAGTGATTTTTACTTTCTTTACTTACATATAATAATCTCAATCAAACTGAAGTTTTGAACGATTATTTACAGTATTTCGCTTGATAATCGTCTCTTTCTAAAACACCAAAATAAGAATATTTCGATTCCATTTTCCCAAATATCGTTTAAGTATATATGATTACTCAAAGCCGACAAACTCCAATTTGTGGTGGCGCTGGGACTGGATGGTCGACGCTGTGAGTACAATTGCGTGGGGCAGGCCTAAAAATCTAAGGGAGGTTGCGATATTGAATGGTCTTCTTGATCTCACTTGTGATTCCAGGAACTTCGGGAATGCAGAAATAATAGTCCATGGAGTAGTACTTTGATTTCCATCAAACGACAGGAATTGTAAATGGCATACATCGCGAATTTCTGTTAAACTAACAAATAAATAATGTTTCACAAGAAGTACACTAAAATTGAGAGGTCCACGATTTATTCTGATCACCGATTCGAGACCCGAAATGCAATTGATTTGCCTTTCTTATCAGCGCGCCTGCTCGGCCCGTCTTGTACATGAGTCATCACACTTTACTTCGCAATTCCCGAAATTGCTCGACTGATTTGACAGATCTGGCGTCTATTTCATATCTTTAGTGAATTCTACAAGGTTATATATTGTTGGCGGCCACCGTCTTGTTAAAATCCTGCAATCAAATAGCGTTTCAGCATAAATGACACGTGGCTATCTGGAAAATATCGTTTAAGTATAAGCCATTACATAAAAACTGAGTCCGGTGGCCCACTGTTATTGTTGTATATGACTTTAGCAAAGCAAACTATTCGAGAAACAGCCACAGGTAGTCATTTAACAAAATCACGGTCGACCAGTGTTACATTAAATCTTTTAATAATTCGGAAGAAACTATTCAACCTATAATTGTGTATAAGTAAATCAAATCTTATATAGCTGATTACAGATCATACAAATTCACTATTTACAATACCTATAAATAATTAAAATGGGCATTTAAAAAAAATCCATTTCAATTTCGCGACATTTAGTAAATTGAAATATAAAAGAATAATTCTAACTTTTTTAAATAGTATATTCTGTTTGCTCAATGGAAATTTCTTTTCCGAATAACCTGTGAATTTGATAATCACTTATCTCACATTGCAAAATTGTATCTTGAAATCTGAAATATCTCCAACTTACCTGAATATCAATGTAAAATAAGTGCCACAAATCATGGAAGTCGCAAAACATTAAATAATAATGAAAGAACACTTTCTCGTATGACAGTGCAGTCTACTTTTTCGGATATATGTCATCGTAAACACGTAGTTTAGTGACAGTTATGTAAATCTAAAATAATTTATTTCACGTATACTGTCAGAAATACACTTTCTATGAGATCCCGGTTCTTAAAAAGGATTTTTTAAAACGTCAATCGACTCGTTGTTTAGTCGTCTGTTCAATTGATCGCGTTCATGAATGCACTTGCACCTAAATTGTACACACCTAAATTGTACGTCTAAGTAATTTCCCCAAAATATTTTGCAATAGCTCTGACTGACATTGTGGATTTATGAATTCAAAATGAAATTTTGTATGATTACTTTGAAGGAAGCAAGATTTTTCAAGGAAAATTTTCAATATTTGCTTCAAAGCTTTTCGTCAATTTGTTTGCTCAAAGAGAACAAGTTGCGCTTACAAATGAAGGGCTTTGAGAGCAGTGAGCCATCTCCATTCACTAACAACGTTGACTTCAACTGTAGAAATTGCCATTCCGTTTCGTTCCACAGCGGTAGAAGTCCTGATAATCTAAGCTCTAAATTGCTTACATAACACCAGCCATCACGGCTGACACAGTTATGCAAGTGATTGAAGCCAATGCAAATATCATTCATAATTTGCTTGTTGTGAAGGACTGATGAACAATACCGAAAAGAACTGAAAAGGGTTCGTCAGTTGAAAACAAATTGTTTCGGATTGCCAACAGATGAATCGCGTAGGATAAAATACCACCATACCCACTTAGGTGATTAAGAGTACTAAAAATTAATTGAATTATCTTCTGTTAATATTGTGTGACGGACGGCCAAAAAGCCTTCATTGATCCTCTTACCATGTAGACTAAAACCAGTATTGAAAATTATTACGGCGATCGAAAGACCACAAAGATAAATACCTCTGGAATCTCAAATATGCTTCAATTTACTTCCCCCAGGAAATCATATACAAAACTGTGTCCAGTGAAGAATGAACTGAACACAATGAATGAAGAGCCATAGGAAGGGGAGTCACGTGAGAAATATATTCGGTCTATTGCAATAATTTGTGTATTAATGTTTTCATTGAGAGTTGTAATGATCCGGTAAATCTCAAATATATTTAAAAATTAAATTACGGTGCGGTAATCGTTTTATGTTTTTTCAGGTGCAAAATCCTTTAGTTTTCAACATTAATTATTTATAATAATATTTCAATTATTTATTAAAGATTTATAACTCTTTGCTAATAAATTTAATCTCCATCTTCTCGATCAAAGATAACTTGGTTAATTATATTCTCAATCCTTCTGTTATGGTATAGATCAGATTTTTATTAGAACATCTGATACTTCGAATATTATTCAAATCCATTACTCTTTCGGACCTGTCATACACCTTCAATACTACAACTAGAAATTTATTTTTTATGCACTCTATTCAATTTTACATCATTTGATCGTAAATTATTTCATGTTCCGTTCTTTTTTCACAATATTCGATACAGTACACACAATCATAATAATGCATTGAGATGGAACTATTCCAATTTTATTTTTAGTGAACTCGTATTCACATAAAAATACGAGATTGATTATGAAAATATACAACAGTGAGGAAATAATATCCTACAATTATAAATCAAAAATATATCAAACAATGAGGAAAGTATTCGGAATTCCCAGACATGAGTTTATTCGGTTTTTAAATACGCGTAGTTAGTTGTGAAGAATCTATGATTGAGTCTGTGTACGTTTAAATTAATTGGAAAGTGTTTAAAAAGGCAAATACGGCTCAGATCACTTCCTAATTAGTTCATTAGATACGCCCCCACAATCTATCACCGTATGGAAAAGTCGATTAGAAGTGCACTTTTCATACGCGATGTGTTTCATTATAACCTAGCAGCGCGTCCTTTGTTCGCTCCAGAGACGCGCAGCAGTCGCGACGTAAGTGCTCCAACCCCCGGAGGCGCCGCAGCGGCCAGGCGAGTGTGCCCTCGCCGCCTTGGCCGCTTCGCCGCCCTCGGCGCGGGCGACAGTATTGACCCCGGTTCGACCTCGGCGTCGCAAAAAGCGGGCGGGCGGCGGCGGTGATGGCGGGGCGAGGAAGGGAGGGCGGGGCGGGGCGGGAGCGGGCTGCCCGCATTAGGGGGCCGGTGACCCGGCTAACTGCCGCTAATTCCTGCGGGCTCGAGCCAGGACCCGACCGACCGGTCGGTCGCAGCAGGGCAAGGCGGGGCCAGGCGGAGCGCGTGGCGGAGGGGCGGGGAGGGAGCGGCTGCGGCACGCGGGTGTGTCCGAAGCCCCGCCGCGTCAGCACACGCTGCCAACCGCGGCCACCGCCGCGACACCTGCGAGCGCGGATTTAAAGTTTGAAACGCGACGGGCGGCTCTCGGAGCAGCGCCGTCCGTTAGTTGCGGATCCCTCGATACCGAGCGGGCTATAGCGCACTGCACTGCGGGGGTGCGATGGTGGGAAAGTGTACATGAGAGAGAGAGAGAGGGAGAGAGAGGTGGAGAAAGGGAGAGAGGTGGAGAAAGGGAGAGAGAGTGAGAGAGAGTGAGAGAGAGTGAGAGAGGCAGAGAGAGGGAGAAAGAGAGGGAGAGTAGAGGCAGATTGAGGGAGAAAGAGAGGCAGAGAGAGGGAGAAAGAGAGGGAGAGAGAGGGAGAGAGAGAGGGAGAGAGAGTGAGAGATGAGAGAGATAGAGGGAGAGAGAGGAGAGGGAGAGAGAGGGGGAGATTCGGAAAGGGAGAGAGAGGGAAAAAGAGGGAGAGGAAGAGAGAGGAAGAGGGAGAGTGAGAGAGAGAAAATTTGTTGTGATGTAAGAAGTACATACAATGATGAAAGAAGTGAGTTCATAAGAAACGCATAGCACGATATAACCTTTTTTTGCGATAAGATTAATGTAAGGCAAGTAAAAGAGACGAACTGCTTTGCCAAATCAAAGACTTCCGAAGACTTGACTACGATAATACCAAACTGTTCACCAAGTACAGAACAACGAAACAAGGTGCCATGGAGTTACGAATGCAAGAATAAAAGCAAAAGCAGCACCCGCAGAAAGCGAGAGAACGGAACCCACACGACGAGCGGCTGCGGGAAGAACGCACTCGCTCGCCTGCCGGGATCGCATCGGTGTCGGCAGCAACGGCTCGGCAGCTTCCGCGCGTCCACGTCGGGGCCGCGGTTCCACCGCGCGCCGCAGCCGCTGCCAGGATT
>BLKR01010784.1:0-5000 GCA_011170035.1 Teleogryllus occipitalis
GACCAATCGAGACCAATCGAGACCAATCGAGACCAATCGAGACCAATCGAGATCAATCGAGACCCATCGAGACCCATCGAGACCAATCGAGACTAATCGAGACTAATCGTACTAATCGAGACTAATCGAGACTAATCGAGACTAATCGAGTCCAATTGAGTCCAATCGAGACCAATCGAGACCAATCGAGACCAATCGAGACCAATCGAGACTAATCGAGACTAATCGAGACCAATCGAGACCAATCGAGACCAATCGAGACCAATCGAGACTAATCGAGGGTAATCGAGACTAATCGAGGCCAATCGAGACTAATCGAGACTAATCGAGACTAATCGAGACTAATCGAGACTAATCGAGACTAATCGAGACTAATCGAGACTAATCGAGACCAATCGAGACCAATCGAGACCAATCGAGACTAATCGAGACTAATCGAGACATGTTGAGATATATCGAGACATGTTGAGATATATCGAGACATAACGAGACATATCGAGACTTGTCGAGACTTGTCGAGACTCTTCGAGATTTATCGAGACTTATCGAGACATCGAGTTTTATCGAGACATATCGAGACTAATCGAGGCTAATCGAGACAAATCGAGACTAATCGAGACAAATCGAGACTAATCGAGACTTATCGAGACATATCGAGACTTATCGAGACTAATATAGACTAATCGAGACTTATCGAGACATGTCAAGATACGTCAAGACATGCCAAAACCTGTCGCAATGTGTCGCGACGTATCGAGACATGTCGAGACATATCGAGACATGTCGAGACATATCGAGTCATGTTGATACACATCGAGACATATCGAGTCACGTCGGGCCACATCGAGACATTTTGAGACATGTCGAGACATCGAGACATATCGAGACATGTCGAGACATGTCACATATCGAGAGATGTCGTGACATTTCGACACATGTTGAGACATGTTGAGACATGTCGAGACATATCGAGACACATTTCGACACATGTTGAGACATGTTGAGACATGTCGAGACATATCGAGACAAATCGAGATGAGACGTGACGAGACCTTCGCGATTTGACGAGACCTGACGAGACCTGACGAGACCTAACGAGACCTGGGGAGACTTGAGTAGACCTACGATACCTGACGAGATCTGACGAGACCTGACAGGACCGTCCGAGACCTGACGAGACATAACGACCCATGACGTGACGTGACCTGACGAGACCCAACGAGACCTCACGAGACCTCATGAGACCTCACGAGACCTAACGAGACGTAACGAGTCCTGACGAGACATGACGAGACATGAGACATGAGACATGACGAGGCATGTCGAGACATGACGAGTCATGACAAGACATGTCGAGACATAACGAGACATGTCGAGACATGTCGAAACATGTCGAAATTTATCGAGACAAATCGAGATATATCGAGACATGTTGAGACACATCGAGACAAGTCGAGACATGTCGAGACATATCGAGTCATGTCGAGACACATCGAGACATGTCGAGACATATCGAGACGAGACGTGACGTGATTTGACGAGAACTGACGAGAGTTGACGAGACCTGACGAGACCTGACGAGACCTGACGAGACCTGACGAGACCTGACGAGACCTGACGAGACCTGACGAGACCTGACGTGGCATGATGAGACATGATGAGACATGAAGAGACCGGACAAGACATGACGTGACATGACGAAACATTACGAGACATGACGTGACATGAGGAGACATGACGAGACAAGACGAGACATGCCAAACTCGACAAGAAATGACGAGACATGACGAGACATGATTAGACGTGACGAGACATGAAGAGACATGACGAGTTATGACAAGACATGACGACCTGCGAACAGACGACATGATGACCTGACGACATGACATGACGTGCTGCCGACCTGCCGATCTGCTGACCTGCCGACTTAACGATCTGACGAACTAACGACTAAAGGTCCTGACGACCTGACGAGACATGACGAGTCATTGCGAGACTTCAGACATGACGCCCTTACGAGAGGACAAGATGACCTGACGTCATGACATGACGAGCTGACAAAGTGACGTCATGACGGTCTGGTCGTCATGTCGTCTGGTCGTCATGTCGTCTGGTCGTCATGTCGTCTGGTCGTCATGTCGTCTGGTCGTCATGTCGTCTGGTCGTCATGTCGTCTGGTCGTCATGTCGTCTGGTCGTCATGTCGTCTGGTCGTCATGTCGTCTGGTCGTCTGGTCATGTCTGGTAGTCTGGGCGTCTGGGCGTCTGGGCGTCTTGGCGTCTTGGCGTCTTGGCGTCTTGGCGTCTTGGCGTCTTGGCCCTTACGACCTGACGACAAGATGACCTGACGACATGACATGACATGACATGACGAGCTGACAAAGTGACGACCTGTCGACCTGATGTCCTAACGACCTGACGCGCCAACGACTTGACGATCTAACGACCTTAGGACCTGACGACCTGACGACTGACGGTCTAACGACCTGGCGAGACATGACGAGTGATGATGAGATATGAGACATTACACGACTTGACTAGCCCGGAGGAAACATGACGAGACATGACGATACATGACGGCCTGAGGAGACATGATGAGACATGACAAGACACGACGAGACATGACGACCTGTCGACTTGACGACCTGACGACATGACCTTACGACCAGGCGATCTGACGAGTTGACCCAACGAACATGAAGAGACATGACGAGACATGAAGTGACGTGACTAGACATGTCGAGACATAACCTGGCATGATGACCTCACGACATGACATGACATAACATAACGTGCTGACGAACTGAAGACCTAACGACCTGCCGATCCAATGACCTGACGATCTAACGACCTAACGACCTGACAAAACCTGACATGACCTGACGAGTCCTGACGAGACATTACGAGACATGACCAGACATGACGAAACGTGCCGAAACGTGCCGAAACGTGACGAGACGTCACGAGACGTGACAAGACGTGACAAGACGTGACGAGACGTGACGAGACGTGACGAGACGTGACGAGACGTGACGAGACGTGACGAGACGTGACGAGACGTGACGAGACGTGACGAGACGTGACGAGACGTGACGAGACGTGACGAGATGTGACGAGACGTGACGAGACGTGACGAGATGTGACGAGACGCTACGAGACGTGACGAGACGTGACGAGACGTGACGAGACGTGACGAGGCGGGACGACGACGAGACGAGACGTGACGAAGGCGTGACGAGACGACGAAAACGAGACTGACCCTAAACGATAAATGACGACTAAACGACCTGACAAGACGACCTAATGGCTTACGGCTTGAGGACACGACGAGAAATGACGAGACATGACGACCTTACGACCTGACGATCTGACGACTTGACCTGACGTCCTGACGTTATTAGGACTTGACATGGCGACATGACGACCTCATGACTTGAGGACCGGACGACCTGACGAGCTGACGACCTAACGGTCTGGCGGCCTGACATGATGACCAGACGAACTGACGACATGTCATGATGACATTACATGACATGACATGACATGACCTAACGGCTTCACGACCTGACGACATGACATGACGACCGGACGACTTGGCGACCTGACGATCTGACGATCTGACGACCTGACGACCTGACGACATGACGACCTGACATGACGACCTGACGACATGACGACATGACGGCATGGCGACATGACGACATGGCGACATGACGACATGACGACATGACATGACATGACGACATGATGACATGACGATATGACAACATGACATCACATTATAACACTATAATAATATTTTTATAATATAATGTGACGAGCCAAGTGATCCACATTTTAGCAATATAACATTACGATAACATTTATTGAATATTATATTGGTATGTTTGGGTTAGTTTAGACGTAGGGAGTGGAACTAGTTCGGACAGGTTATGGTAGCGCGCGTAAATATACAAACCCAGGAAAAATGAATGCTCGCAATGCAATAAGATAGTCATATTGGAAAGGGGAATCAAAGCCCATTGTAATTAAAAGAAATGATGTGTAAGAGGCGTAATTATGAATAGAACGAACTGGATCATCCCTTTCGACAGCTCAGAGTCGAGCCAAACACAACATATCCGGTACGTTGCGGATTATTATTAGATGGGACGCGTAGTAAACGATGTAGGTACGATTTATTACGTAGGACATAACGTTGAACGTAGGATGGGAGTAAGCTAGCATAATATTATCAAAGTTATTGCAATAGTACAAACATAATTTGCATAATATTAATATAATATAATATGTGGATTGATTAGAAACGGGCATGGGTATGCGAAAGTAAATTAGATTAGTAACTACATCGTAACGATTTCATTCCTTAGATATTTTTATTTGGGAATATGAGGAAGTAATGCAGTAAGGCGCCCGCCCGAGGCGAAGGGTAGGGAGGTATCGCGTACGCGTATTAATTTATGACAATTATAGATAGATATTTATTATTTCTGCAGGTAGGTATATACAACCTGGTGGCAGCACACTACAATTTACATATTACAAATAGGAATATTGACGTTAAATTATTTAAAAACATTATAACAAAATAATAATAATAATAATAATAATAATAATAATATGCTAACAATAGTAGGATTAACTACATTTCATGACTGACCTGCACTGTTATTTTACACAATACAAGACTACACGACCTTTTAATTACACTTCACTTTCACTTCACAACATTGCACAACACGTCACCACACTTCAACACAATACTACTTTCAATATAATGGGAAGGGGAAGGGGAAGGGAAAGGGAAAGGGAAAGGGAAAGGGAAAGGGAAAGGGAAAGGGAAAGGGAAAGGGAAAGGGAAAGGGAAAGGGAAAGGGAAAGGGAAAGGGAAAGGGAAAGGGAAAGGGAAAGGGAAAGGGAAAGGGAAAGGGAAAGGGAAAGGGAAAGGAAAAGGAAAAGGAAAAGGAAAAGGAAAAGGAAAAGGAAAAGGAAAAGGAAAAG
>BLKR01010784.1:7500-46171 GCA_011170035.1 Teleogryllus occipitalis
TACAACCTGCAGCCCCGTGAGTGGTGTCTATGATTTCGTTAGATACCAAGGAACTCGGAAGAAATTGGAAAACAATGGAAGTTTCCATTTTGACTGAAAAACGCCTATTCACACACTACGCTCGCCGACTGAATTCTCAAAGACAGTGTGTCATTGCTTCCTACACAGCTGACGTCATGCGACAAGAGCGCTCTAAGGAAAGTGACGCCCGCCATTAAATACTTTCTATTAACGGGTTGCGCTACGGAACAGCATTTTTCTTTTTGGTTTTCTTGGCACGCAAAGAAATGTTGTATTGTGAATCCGTATACTCGTATACTTCGTAATTACTACCACCAAGACATTTTTGTTAAAATATTTAATTTATTGCTAAGCTATACGAGAGTATTTTATTTGTTATTCTTGAGGAGTGTGCACGCTACTTTTTGGAAAATAATTTTGTGTAGTTTTGTTCAGTAGCATTTGCTGCTGCAACCCGCTAATTTTAACAATCCTGGAGTAGAAATTAATAGTTACTGCAACCACGCAAAAGAAAAGCAATAGTAACACGTGCAAGAGTAAATAATGTGTTCCGGACAACTTTTAACGTCCTAATCTCTTGTTAAAAAATCGCCTTACATGGAAAGTACCCCATTCTTGCAGCTACTCGCTACTAATATAAACACGGAACGTTTTCGCCTTGATGTACAGAGAAAATGCCGAGATGATACTTTAATCATACTGTGCCATCAGATGCAGATTTTTTGACGCATATGAAATAACAGGTGTGACTGTAAAGAGAAACGTGACATGGAAAATTGGAGTACTTGATAAAAACTAGTTTTTAGCCCGTTCCATTAAATAGGTTACATACAAAGTGACAAGTATAGAAATCGACTTAAAAAAAACTAATGGTAATTGCATTGTATAATATTGTCGGACTACTGTGTAAATGGACAAAAGGGATATAAAATGAAAGAACGAAATATTAAATGGGAATAAAAGAACTAAAAAGCAGATCATTTTTTCTCTCTTTGGCAATGCCTTTGAAAGCAGTGCTGCCCTCTATATAAAAATAGGTGTGTGAAATAATTTTGATTTAACATGAATCGGACTTTGTGCAGGTTTAATCTTTAAAGAATTAAAAAGTATCGAGTGCCATAGTGCAGCAAACGACCTTGAAACATTTCACAGCTTTTGGAACAGCACATAAAAGAAATACAAAATTTACAATAAACCTGACAGTGTGTACACAAAAGCTTGAGTCCTGAAATTTAAAAACTACGGAAGATTCAACAGTTTTATCGTAATTTGTTACAGTTTTGTCGCAAAATAATACTTATTAAATATCCGAGTTTGATACAATGTTATATCAAACGTTTATCTTTTAATGTTTTATTTACTGTGGCCCCAGAATATAATAAATTAATTAACAGAGAGACACTGAATGTGTTTTTTCAACCCTATGGATTTTCGTCTGTTTTATTCGTTTAGTGTTAACATGAAGCATTGAAAAAAAGGTTGGGTTAACATTTTTAATTAATGTCCGCATATCATATTAAAATCATTTGTATTAAACACGAAAGAACTATTAACAGTCAATAATTCGAATAAAAATTGCAGTAATATTTACATTTATGTTAATTTTCTTTTATATTCCTGGCTACAAAATGAATCTATAAGAGTACGCGATTCAATATGACGTTCGTAACAATTGGGTATGATATTTAACTGTTAGCGCACCGTCATAGATAAACAAATAAATACATCAATTCAAACTTTTTAATGGTTTTGAAAAGGTAGCGCACGGAGTATCCTTGGATAAGAGGAAGCGCATTCAGAAATTAATTTATTGGAGGGAGGGATTTCCGAAGTTCTAATCCTTCCCTCATAAATTCATTCAAGAAAACGGACACCATTTCAGATAGTGGGTTTCGTGTAGATGTGTCGTTTGTTCCGGCTTACTCTTTCAGAATATGATGCAATCAATGGGTGATGAGAATTTCAGTATTTTCATAATACTGTTCTGTTATATCAAATTAACGCAACCAAACAGGGAAACAAAAAGGCAATGGTATTGGCCGGCGTCCATTAAGAATTTTTCATTTCACCATCCGTTACCAACAGTCGAAACAAAAGAGTTGTATCTAACGATGGCGGACCAGTACTACTTCAGGAAATAACTAATTTGGTTATGAATCTCTACTAACGCATTGGTTTACACACTTCAACTGCGTCAATTATTTGAGCTATATTGGCCTAAAACGACGTTATATAACTATAAGCTTTATTATGATCCGCAGTGCCGAGCTTTTTCGGCAGTCTACGTGTTACAAAACGCTTTCTTTCATCAAGGAACGTCTATAGCACACGCCGAGCGGCCGAGCGACCGGGAGCCGTTAACGGGCAGTGTGACCGTTGGCAGTCGAGCGAGAACACGAGCACAAGCGCTCACCCACAGTATAATCCTGAAAACGTTAATTTATCTTATCTTTCTACTCCAACTTCTATTAATAATTTGTCGATCGAGTAATTATTCAATTGCGTAATGGTAAAACTGTGTAAAGGTAAAACTAAGAAGTGTTACGCATGTGGAGAAGAAGCTGATGCAATAACACGCCAACTCATCGGTGTGTTGTTCCTCGTGGTGCCGAGCAAACGGAATCTACAAACTATCATCTGGAAACGCAGCAATGGTTGTATGTAGTTTAAGTTAAACAATTTATGTCATACCAACCATCAAGGCAATTTGAATATTGTATGTTTGCATGTAAGTATTTGTTGTCCCTCAGGAAAGTTTGTTCATTAAAAATATTTCAAAACTTACGAACGCATTAAATTACAGCCATCCACTTAATTCCCAATTCATCAATGGTCATTCAAATAGATGTATCTGAATTCCCAAACTGTTTTACCAAAGAGCTACCAGAGATGCAAAATAAACGTTGGTATTTCAAAACCATAACCTTAATTCAGATTCATCACCCCGGGATGAATGGTTTCGATGGGTGGTGATAAGACGCGAGTGAAAGCGAGTGAGTGTGTTGTGCGCGCCGTGGGGAGCGCGCGCTCTGGGAAGGCAGCTGGAGCGGCAGCAAGTGCGGGACTCTCTCCACTCACCAGGCCAGCGAACGAGTCTCGGCAAACAGTGGCGCCCGCTACTTAACGAGCCCGCATGCCTGAAGGGCAGTCCAAAGAGCAGAGTCGGAACGGATCGACAGTGAGTGAGCGACTGGCGAAGCAAAGTGAAGTGACTACAGAATTGTGCCCGTTGGTAACCGGTGACCGCGCTGCGTTAATGGATATTTTCTGGATATCGACTTTTTTGGAAATTGGACTTGGTTTTTCTCTCCCGGTGATCTGACAAGAAAGATTTTGTAACAAATGTATAATGGAAACATTGTTACGAAGTGCACAATAAAGTCTTTGTTATTGTTACGTGTGTGTATTCCTTATTTGGATACATCAGTGTATTAGTTCCTGGCGCGTTAACTATTGAGATCATTAGTTTCGTAAGTAAAATGTATCTAATAACCCGGGAGATGGTGGTGTTCCTACCCTATTGGAACATGAGATCGGCGTCGACCTACGCCGACAGCTTGCGGGATTTTTTCTTCCTCCAGGAATCTCTCAGCGGTGCATCGCCCCCAGCCTGGACATGTAAACCCTCACTAATCTCCCAACGGTGGTGGTAGTGTAGTGAATTTGGAGAGGAGTGGACAAAGATCGAGAATGAAATATTGCACGCAGGCTGTTGGCGTTTGTTAGAGAACAACTCCAACATTCACCTAGAATAGAAGAAATAACGGCCAACTACTATTCAGTGGAGCCAATCGCTAGAATTCATCTTCAAAAGTTGATGAATTCGACCCAGCTATCTAGCTAGTATTGAAAATCCGCCACTGACTAGACTCCAACCATCAAACCGTTTGTTTAAAATTACAATAAAAATATTTACATGTCTGAAAAAACTGAACGTGAAAATATTTAATTTTGATTAATTGAAGAATATATTTCATTAGGCAAATACCTAGGTGTAATAAGGGCATGTTCGAAATATAATTTAAACTATTGCAATTTTCGAAATTTAAAGTTTTCGCAAATGGGAAATATATCTTATTTAAACGGTCACTTTTATCTAATTCAGCAAAAATGAGAAGCTATTTTTCATAAAAATGTGAAAATGTCTAATGTAATGTAACAATGTAATGTAATGTAATGCAACAATTAAAAAATCCATTTATAATTCGCACGTTTTCGAACGAAGGAGCAGTTGAATATTCATTTTCGGGTAAAATTCTGCGAACAGTTTTTACACGCTAGTGTTGAGAACAGAGACAAAGACCAAAAAGTACGAATTTGAAACAAAATATACACTTTCAATATCAGGGTCCTCCAAAACTTGTCAAAACTTGTGCCCCAAACCGTGCACATCTGTCAAAATCTCGAAACCGATTTTTTTTGCAGTATTAACTTTCTGTATAGTATGTGTATACTAGAAAAAGATAAAGTAAAAATGTTCAAGTTGGGAAGAGATATGGTCTTCTTCTGGCCTCTTCCCTTTAAATCAATTCATGATGCTCTATTTTATGTGCCAATCAGGTCTGCTTACGTGGAAATCAGACCCGACGATGCAAATTTCACTAAGATCATTTCGCGATCTAACAATGAAAGAAGGTATCATTCCACTGACGAAACATGCAATTAAAAGTAAGCTCAGAGGCTTGTTTAGTGTTGAGTATATGTTGTACATGCAGCAAATCTACAACATGGGACAGACTGTTTTACTTCTCCGAAGGAAGACGTGCGAAGGATAATTTGATTCCACGAATTTGACCGAATCTGAGCTCGCAAACGCAAGTGTAAGACTCCGATACGTTAACCATAACACCACGGAAGCAGCAAACTCACCTTCAGCAGTTTGGGGAGAGCTTCTCCCTCGTAGCCGCCGCCCCAGCGCAGACACCGCGCCAGGTCGTTGCCAGTGCCCAGTGGGATGACGCCCACGGCCGGCTGATGCTCGAACTGGATGTGATCTGCACACACGGGAAGTTGCCGCCCCGCCTTCTAAGCAATTGCCTTCACTCCGGATCGCAGTGAGCTCCACAAGGCATTTACATTCACACACAAAACCCAGAGCTGAATCACTGCTCCGGAAATTGAGGAGCTGCTAATATGGGGGAAATCTTCAAAAAAGAACACACGTTGGTACACTATCCAATAAGCAATACTGTCCCAGGAGACCGACGCCCAAGAAAGTGCTGCTCTGAAAACTGACAAGCGACTGCTGCGAGGGATTCCCCAAATTACATAGTATTTTGCGTACCATTAAAATAATACTAAGATTAAAAATGCTGCCCTGAGAAAGTTTCTCAACGCCGATTAGAATCATATCATTCTTAGGCCACGAAATGTGACCGACCAGTTTACTCACAAAGTGAGAAAAGAAACGTTATGAGAAAGAGGGGCTTGCGCGTGTTTGCTATTTTGTTTCTGATGCTGAGATACTACTCCAGAACTTTCCTAAAACTGAACGGGGAAACCGCACGAAAATTTTTCGCAGTCAACACTTAGAATTCTCATTCTCATAGAACCAAGTCCCTCCAATAGAACTTACAAATCCTATATCTCTTCTTGTTCGTATTTTCTTAGGAGTTGATCCTCCAGTGTTTCTAATAAAGCTCCCCTACTCCGCCCCTCCTCCCACCCTTCCCTTCTACCCTTATCCTTCCTGTAACTCATCCAACATCCAATCCATCATCCAACCCTCAACCAGTTCTGTACGTATTTTCTCTGCAGTAAGAACGTTCAGGTCGACAAATGACACTCACAATGAGATATATTATAACACCAATGCTCAATCTATTCATCTTTTATGTGAGTCTTTCTCTTGCTATGTACTTGCCTTGCTTCATAATTATTCTTTTAATTTAGAATTAAAGCTTATTTTAAACTTAGTTTTGTTTCTAATCACATTGTGTAAACAAGTTAATTTTACTGTCATAAGTTTTTTAACTTTTATAGGGAATTTATTCCTGCTCATTTCACCATGTTATCAGGAATTTTTTGATACGTTTTATTCTTTCTTTCATCAAATGTTGAAAAATGTATGTTTATAAATTATGTAAAATTTCAACTCTTGATTGGAATGTTAAAGATCATCATTCCTGTCTATGTAATCTGCCTTGTTTTATAGTAATTGTTGTATTTCCCAGTTTTTGTAGTTTTTGAAGTGTAAAGGCCAGATGATGAAGGGATATCTGCATTTAAAACGTTGCCACTCCACTAATTTTTCAAATAAATGTTAATTGGAATGTAGGACGATTATTGTTATATTTTAATAAATTGTTGACTATAAAATTCTTTGGAACCAATTTACTCAACTAACTTAGAATTCTCATTGAACCAGAAGCTTCGTTCAATCCAATTATTTGTACATGGAAATCAACCACGTTTGCCGGGACATTTTCTTACAATTGGTGAAAATATGAAATATTACAGATGAAACTAATGTTGATTGCTTGGTATTTTTCGCTGGAAGGCACCCGGAACTAAAACAAAACTGGTTTATGTACTGAATCTGGGCGCCCAGTTTTGAAATTCTCCGCCTCATGTAACGTTGCCTATGACAAGATCCACCTTCTTTGAGCATTGTACTTCACCAAATTATTTGAGTATATCACTATTTTAATCCAAGTATTCTGCAAGCTACTTTTAGGAATAAGATTAGAAGTGCAATGTTTCTCTACAAAAACGATCTATGGAAGTATCCAACTATTCAGGCTCACTCACTCTTTGATGCTATTATTCTGCAAGGACGTTGTAGTGACGCCTTCCCCCCAGACAGCGGTCTGGCGGTGCGGTCCACTACCCGCCCAATGAGAAAGGAGCTCTACTTACCCCTCGCCGCTCTGGATCTTATTCCGACGGCTTTATTCCTTCAGTTCTACTTCCTATTCCAATAATAACTTGTAAGCTCTCTCTATGTCTCTCATTCTGTAGATCCTTAAGCACGTTCTCCCGTGACAGTGAACTGGGAGCGTCTTGCCGACTTCAGTACGCGCCCCGGCGCACCCCCTTTGCGCCCGCGCCATTGCCGGGGCCTGTTAAGGGAGACCGCCGTATCTTTCCTATGGCTATGCTGACGAACTCGTGAAGTGTTTTGCATTTGTCTGCCCTGGTTTCTTTATAAGTAATTGTTTATTGACTTCGTGTTTTCCTTATGAGTATCATAAAAGAATTGTTCACTGTAGATTGGAATGAGAGGGAGCCGGAGCGGGCGGGATGTTTTGGATATCCATGACTTCCTACACCTGGGGGAACACATCGTCCTTTCACTTTTTCATTTCCCGGATAGTGGAGCGCACCGCCAGACTGCTGTATGGCGGGGACGCCGCATCACTGCAGAAACTATACAGTTTGTGTGAAAGTATTTGAAATGTAGAGAAAATGTTGACATTATTTGACTGTTGTAAATTGTTTTAGTAAAAGGACATGCTTATTTTTCTCTAACTAATCTCAATAAGCGAACCTAAAAATGTGTTTCTCTATGCAAATACAACACAAATTATTTCTATAATTTACAGCAGTGATTACGTTTTTTCTGCATTGCTGACATTGTGATAATCACATGACTAGTAAAGACGTTCCTTCATAAGAATCGGTAACAAATGAAATTATGTTTCAACTAAAATCGTATTTTTCTAAGTTTTCTAATGATTTAATGCAACTTTCTTATAAAAGTCTTAAAAAATGATAAATTCGCATATTTGTTGTTAATTTTTTTGTGTATGATGGTTATGAGGTATCGGATATCATTTTTGTTCATTTCAATGAAGTATTGTTGAAAACTTATTTGAAAATATAAATCTTATAACACTCAAATTTAAGACTATTTACATAAAACTTAACTCACAATTCTTGGAATTCGTGCTTACTCATATGGGTGCAGAATATGAGCACGTATGTGGACTTCATGGGAGATATAAGTTGAGGAATAACATTTTTATCTTGATAAAATGTATTTGGTTAAATAAATGAACAATGATTCATGGGAATCGTCAATGTGTTCATTCCATTATTTCGCATGAAGGGAAAAAGGGTCACATTTGAATGATTTAAGTATACTACTTGTTTATGTCATGGTATGCCATTAATATGCCAGGTTTATATCTATTAACGTGATTGTATTAAGAGTGTTGATGGATTTTCAAAACCCCTACCAGTATAAAGGTGCTAAATAACTAGCAAAGAATGAAGATTGACAAATATTGTGCACTAAATACGCAACCAATATCTCTAAACGACAAAAATCGTTCAGAGGCCAAGTTTTTGCAGCACACAATATTTGATAAATTTTGATTTAATTCACAATATTATATTAAATACCAGATAGCATTTTGTTTTATGTCATTTGGTGTTTTATACGAAATTAATATCTCGTAAACAAAACGCCTTTGTAATTTGAGCTATGCAACCCGTGATGCAGTTCTGTGCTACGGCACCACATGCTGAATTCCAGCGCCTACCATCTGCGCGATTGTGAAGTTGTAGAACTTCAGTAATGTGTCGATTATAATATTGTTTGCTTAAAATGACATTCGATGATTTTATAAGCGGTTGTCCCAGTTATGAATAATTTTCAACCGCTATCATCCTCAATTGATTTTTTATACAATAAGTTGTACACCTTTTCGAACATTACGTTAGTTCTGTTTATGTAGATCGTACGATAAAATATGATATAATATTGTATTTCTCAACAATTACACTGGAAGAGATATCGAGGGATAAGAGAGGGAGTTAATGTATACTGCGAAGGTGACTTACATTCATGTTTATGGTTATTCGTAATTAAAAGTTGACAATTGAGTATCTTATTAACTTTATGCTCGTGAACGTGTGGATATAGTTTAGTAATATCATTAGTTTACTGCAAATGTGTAATGTATTTTATAGAATAAAGGCAATTTTCTGAATACAATTATACGTGCAATCTGTAAGCATGAGTGTAGTCCTGAAAAATTGGCCATAAAAACGAATTTGGTATTATATTAGAGTAAGCGAGGTAGATATACACGAGACCTTGCGAAGCCAAATGAACTAAGTAGCAAAAATATTTTTTTCGGGAAATCCGTGAAAACTGTATGAATTCGTATTCTTGACATACAACTAAAGCCATCACTAGGTAGATGTTTCAACTTCTTAGAAGGTGTTAGGAACATCGCTCATTTAACTGTGTATTGGCACCGATTTATATAATATTTAGAAGTCAAAATCTTCGTTTCTAAATTTTCGTACCTAGCTTCTTTGGCTTTGTAAGGCTTCATATGTTGTTGGGTATACCGATTACAGTAACAACAGCAGCAACAGAAAGAGTAAAGAGTCCTAAACGCCATGGGTAGAATCAACAGGGCACAAACAAATTATGATTCAACTCTCAACCACACAAGACAAAATATTTACATAAATGCTTTCAATTTTTGTACTCGAACAACTTCGGATATAATTCACGAAATTGGATCCAAGAATTGACATGTCATTTATATTAAGAGATTGAGAGCAGATAATTCTGTGTTAACTCGAACGTAATTATAAACGTAAGGAATCTATCTCGCTTTACAGTTTTTAACTGTCATTTGTTGTAAAAATTTAATTATACGTACATAGACACAAATTTGAAGGCATAGATGGCAATATCTCATTACCAAAAAGGGACATGGAATTATCTGATTCCGAACCTCAAGTGTGTTATAGGAGCTTTGTGATTACTCACCCATGGTTTCTAGTACCCAGCCGACGGTGCCGTCGCCGCCACAACAGATCACACGGAAGCAGGGTACGTCCTTGAAGAGTTGCAAGGCACCAGCTGGACCACCTTGAGCTAGGTTGTACACCTTCATGAACAAGAAGTTTTCCAGCATAAGTGGAGTCTTTGGAATATTAGCCTTTTTTTCAGAGAAAATAAACAATTTTGCGAAACTAGTCGAAATAAGGTTTTGAATCTTGACATTTAGATTATCTCTTGACTACAGCATTGTGACTAGAGAGCACTATGTAAGAATGAAATGATCTCACGAGCAAACGATACGGGCGAGTGAGACATCCTTTCTCCAATAGATAAAGTATTCTTGTCATCGTGTGTAATATTTAATTTAATTTTATTCTAATTTTTAGTAAAATGGAAAATAAAAATACGAGAGATTACGTCAGGACAAACATTGCTGCGGCGCCGTCAGCAGCAAATACGCTACCCCACTGAGCGTCGAGGAGAGTAGATAAAAATATCTTTTCACCTGTAGGTAATAGGTACTGTAATTTGATATTATTGGCCATTAAGACTATATTCATAATTTAACCTTATGAATAGATTGTAGAACAAGATTAATCCATCTTTTCGCAATAAATGAGTGTTTATTAGAGTTTTAGAGGCAATTAGAGTTTCCTGTCGAAAAATCCACATTTTTCCGGCGCACCATTACAATCTCTTTCGACGAAGTAAGGCGAGAAAGTAAAAATAAATATCAATAGCTACTTGGCTGTCCGGGAGAAGCCGCGTCCTAGGTACAGGTGCCAACGTTTCGGCCGCCATT
Source organism: Teleogryllus occipitalis (assembly GCA_011170035.1). Classification (NCBI taxonomy): domain Eukaryota; kingdom Metazoa; phylum Arthropoda; class Insecta; order Orthoptera; family Gryllidae; genus Teleogryllus; species Teleogryllus occipitalis. The sequence continues at coordinate 18,072 of BLKR01010784.1, forward strand.
CTGCGACCTTCCTCAGGGCGAAATGCGTTGTCACCATGCTTAAGACGCGGTGGCTCCCAGACAGCCAAGTAGCTACTGACTCCGGCCGCGGATGCCTACGCTCTCAAAACAAACACCAGCTTCTGAGCCGACTCGGCGGGTCGTCCTTACCTGTCGCGGGTTGAGCAGATACTGGAACTTGCGCAGCATGCGCGCGCCCTGTCGCCCGCCACTCTTGGGGTTGATGAAGACGACGAGGGGCTTGGTGCCGGCCGGGGGCGCTATCTGGAAGGACATGGGCCCGCCGGCGCCGCTGCCGGCGCCGCCGACGGCGGCGCTGACGGGTCCGCTGACGGGTCCGCTGACGGGTCCGCTGACGGGTCCGCTGACGGCGCCACTGACGGCGCCGCTGACGACGGCGCCGCTGTCGGCGCCGCTGTCGGCGCCGCTGCCGGCGCCGCTGCCGGCGCCGGTGCCCGAAGGACCGGCAGCCCCCGACGATGACCCGGCCGGCGGCTCACGCTCCGTGCTGCCGCCCTGCGCAACGGACACCTCGCCTGGATTGATTGATGAGTAATTCCGGGCGCTTCAACTACTAAGAGCGTTTGTCCCGTAAGTGTAGTGCATTTTTTCGTCGGGAGATGGCGGTGGGCTTCTCCTGCGGGATGGCGAGATCTGGCGCCGACCTATCGTCGACTAGCGGGGTTTTCCCCAACCGGGTATCTCCCACCAGCGGATCACCGCCTCAGCCGGGAAAAGTTCTAAGTCTCCGACCGGTCTCCGGACATGTGTGGTAGTGTAGTACATGTTAGTGTGTGTGTGTGTGTGTGTAAGGGGTGCGGATAGGACAAGGTAGAGGAAGGTGCTAGGAACGCGTCATAGACAACAAAACAACGATGTTTCCAAACATCGATGCGAGAAATTAAAACATCCGTGTTAATAAAACATCGGCTCAAAACCATTGATGTTTCTAAACATTATGATAATTATTATAATTTTGTTATAATGGACTTTGTTCATTTAAAAGTTAACGAATACGTATAAACATCAATGCTAAAAAACATCAGCTTCAATAAATCAATGTTGAATACATTAATGATTTTATACAAATACCGATATATTGAAAACATCGATATCGATGTCGCATCTCTACACACCACTCACACTAGACGGGGGTTAGGTGGGCCAAGCTTCACCCGGTTCGCTGAGGGAAAAATTATCATCTGTCACACGACCAAATTGGAGAATTTTGATTTATATAATTTATTTTTCATAAAAAAACCTGTAAAAACTATGTGATTTATGGGGAAGAAATATAATTTGTGCAAACTTTCTTTAGCTCCAGAATCACCACCCTACAATTTTCCTATACATAAATGATTAATAGCATCAACAAAGCGCGAGAGGAAACATTTGAAAACTAGAAATTTTTGGATTCATGAATTATAGAAAAAAAATGGCATTGGTAAACGAACAACAGATTTGATTTTATAGTATTACTAAGAAAACAACCGCCCACAAACTCACTTCTTCTCTTGACCAGCAAAAAGAGAGGTCAACAAAACGTGCGCATAGTGAAGCTTAATGTAAACATAACATACAGTTTGGAAACAAAAACCCATCAATGATTGTCTATAAGTAATACTTATATACGACAGTGGTATCCTCATGATATTTAAAGACAATCAAACCACTGATAATGATTTTTTCGAAAATTGCAAAAGTTCAAAATAATTTGAACGTCTTCCTACAATTACAATACTGAAGGTACGAATCTTTTTCCATAATAAAATCTGTTCTTTAAAGACAGATCTTGAAGTAAGGCCATGTTCAATTTTTCAAAAATATAAGTAGTTTTCGCGAAATTTTGCGTGAAATCAAGGTAATTTTCAATTTTTATTCTCAAAAATGGCATCAAATTTTTCCTTTAACATAGTTTTGAAATAACATGGGATACAATTTATACTAATAGTTTAAGTGCCTGTTTTTCAAGCAGTGTTGTACGCCAAATATACGATTCCCGGAAGCGCAGTATCACCGTTTACTCACATTAACTACTTTATTTGTTACAAAAGTTTAAATTAAGACGATTGTTTACAAATTAAGTTTTGTTTAAATAATTTAAAATATTTTAGAATTCATTATTTCAGTATAGTCCTATGTATCTAGGAGGTCTCTTTTGATATTGCTTAGAACATTTTATAGACATTCAATGTAGGTCTTTTAGTCATTATTTGTCCGTTGTATTTCTTTGATCTACCAATTAATTCAGAATGCAGGAAGGTCGAAAACATAAGTTCATAATATTACAATAGATGTAATCATCGTAATGGGGTGTAACTAACGATTATTGCGTATTCGGCAACAGGAGAAATATGGATACGTCGGGGAAACAGACTCTGCATTTCCTGGAAGACGGAGTACTGGGAAGCTGTTAGGATTGTGTTAATCAATTGCCTGATATGGATTCCGTAATTCAATTTAACCCTTCCCTACATCTGAAATTAACTGTGACGTTTCGGCAATTTAGTGAGACAAAACGCAATTAAATTAATGGTTCTTCCGCAGTTTACGGATTACTAAAGAATATATACAGTTTTAAATTCTATTTGGATTTCGGAGGAATGGATCACACGCAAAAAAAGTCCAGGTAACGCTTAAATAAAAATCTACAAATAATACAGGTTTCGTTTATGCTTTGTTTTTCGTTTTCAACTGATAATTTTTGAGGGAGATTTTGAAAATTAAGTGACGCCACTGCGGCAATTATTGTGCTTACGTATTTTTGCACATCTCCACGTTTTAATGAACTTATGGCTACCGTAGTTGTTAATTCAGATTTCTGCCGGGCACACACGATTTAAGAGGTAGAGTGATTACCTTTCCTCCATTGTTTACTTCCTAGGTGGCAGAACTCTTTGTTAATTTGGGTAGCCACCTCTTTCCTAATGATATTTAAATAAGAATGCTTGCGTCGAAACTTTCCGGGCGAATTTATTGACAAAAGAGATCTGCCAGGCTCACAGCGCCTTATTTCGCAACTTTTCATGAGATATACATAAGATCATACAATAATTTTTCATTGAAAAAGCGTTTTGAACCTATCGCTTTAGAATATGGTACTCGTTAATTTTTCATTTTCAATTGATGAGAATCACGTTTTTTGGTATATTTAATAATTATTCAACTACTACAAAGAAAAGAGTATGTAGGATTCTGGAGCTGAAGAAAACGTGCGCAGATGATTCTTCTCCCCCATTCACCACATACAGTTTTTACTGTCTTTTGAAGGTAAATAAAATTAAATAAAAATAATAAATGTTACAAGTGTGGCAATCATCTCGCGCACGTGTTACGTATACTTTATTTAACATATGTGACAGATCTTCCACATACGCTTCGCGGTGTTTTGCGCACGCTCCGTACTGTTTCGCACACTATTCATTAGAATGAAAAATCAGCTGTTTTGCACATGTTAAGCAAGGGACAAACAACCATACCGAAGGCGGTAGTCGAACACGCGTGACCCTCGAACCGAGGCGCTGAGTCGGTGCACGCTCTTAGCCACCTCAACCCTCCAGGTCGGCTATACGTATATACTCTTAAGATAATTCTCAACATACGATGCGACAGCCATGTTGATTCATGTCGCCAATTCAAGAGTTTCGTTTCCTTTTGGAGCAAAATCTATTTTTCTGTACGCTTACGGCAAAGCAAAACTCTCCAATCAATAAATAACAAAGGCAAGCACTGGTTTTCATGCTCGAGAGCTGAAAATTGCCGACAACGCCGGCCCAGTACGTACGGGGGAAGCGGAGTCCGGGAGGGCAGCGGCGCCGGAGGCCGACGCGGAGCGCTGCACGCGACGCTGATCACGGCAGAAGCTGCGTTGGCGGTCCAGCACGATGGGGCAGATGGCCGTCGGCGGCAGGATGTGCACGCGGAACTCTCCCAGCGTGCACTCGGGCTTCACCTGCGACGCGCAGCGGTTGTGCAGCTGCAACACCACAATAGACGCTTTGTTCAACAACAACTGAGGGGAGAAAGGACACGAGTTGCAAACCAAATCAAGATTGCAGTAGTGCCACAATAATGCGTCGGGCGTTCGGGCGTTAAAAGTTCGAACCGTTGGTAATCTAGATTACCAACTGTTGCGAAAAAATTGCATGAAGTGAATACTGAATGTATGCACATAATCAAATACTACATTATTTACTGTAGGTCCTGTATTTGGATTTCTGTACATACTGTATAGGGTGATTCACGAGGACTGGTAAATACTTTAAGAGGTGGTAGCATAGGCGAATTGCAATAAAAACTTCCATAAAACATGTGTCCAATCCTCATTCAGTACAGAGATACAGTTGTTGGTATTGAACATAGTGCAGTTTTCGTTTCGTGTGTTGGTACACCGGTTGCAATGGGCGTATTTAACGATTGTCAACAGTAGTGTGTTGAAGTTTCGGGAGGTGGCGAGAAGTAGGTCTTTTCTTAAGACATTTGAAAAAGTGATGTCACCTTGAAAGTAGACACCCTTATTCGGGGATGTCCCGTCACCGTTTATAAAAGGTAATTTCGCAGTAAGATGGCTAATAATGACGGCGATTTGTTTCGATAACCATGAAGAGTAGAATTGAAACAAATAATGATTCGTAATGTAACCATAGTAATGTAAGTATAAGTAAACGAGATCGTAGAAAAAACTGTTTATATTCCGTGAAAGAATAGTTGTTTCTTACACGATCTCGATTGCTTGTTTGCCTCGACCTATCCGATGTTGGCTAAAATCTCAATCTCGATCGTGGAAAAGACAATAATTACACTTAATTAATATAAATAACTATTATTTATTACTGTGTTGATAATTTGATAGTCACGCTCATGTGGAAGCATTTTTAATCTATGCCTTTTAACAATTGACTGAAACATTCACCGCTCTCATTCGGAAAGCAGATCATTCAATTTTCTGAAACTCATAATACTTGGATTTTTTTAAAAGTTACAAAGCAGGGAGAAATTCACATTCACGTAAAAAATAACCTTTCTTCCTAACGTGCAAAGGGGTAAAAATAATTTATATTACCGCTTTATTCAACAAGTTAGTAACATTGTCAGTTTTTTCTCTCTCCCAAAAATCTTTCTGCCGAGCGAGAACGAAAAATTCTTTCAACCTAAACCTCTTAATTTTTTTTTAGACTAATCAGATTTGAAGTTTATCGTCGTTCTTATGATCACTCATATATTAGATTACTTTTGCTGAATATGAGATTTTTTATTGCAGCGGTTACTGTGGCGATCCCTTAAAGCTCAATTTTCAAGCAAGAAGTTGTAGCATAATCATTTTTCTAACGACAACAGCCAATACAACAGGCGATGAAAATGACTCTTATTGCGTTTAACAGAACAGCAAACTTATCTGTTAAGAAATAGCAGCTGGGCTGTTAAGGGCACTAAACCTATGGCGAAGATGCGTTCCCTTGCGACTCACCGTCGTCTGGCACCAGCGGCAATGCAGGCCGGTGATCCCGTTGTAAGCCTTGATGGGCTTGCGGCAACGAGCGCAGCGGCCGTGACAGTTGCCCTCAACCCAGTGGTGGGCCATCGTGGGCGCGGTTTTCTTCGACTTGACGTAGGTGGCGATGCAGGAGGCGGGCGCTCGCTGTACACATCGTTCGTGCACGGTGTACTTGCAGACTGGGGGCACACAAAAAGGACAATGGAGTATTGTGGTAAAGAATGAGGAAATGTAAGAAAGAATTGGTGAGAAACATAGTAATTGGAGGGAAAGAAGAAACTCGAAAAGTTAAAATATCCATTACAATCTCGCAGTTCCTCGAGTTCGTATTAATAGAATGGGAATATACATAATCGTTCGACGTTTTGCGGTCAACTGAGGTTTTGGTAACCAGGGCCAACAAGATGTGGATTCTGACTACACAACGTGTTAGAGGATGTATTTTTCTACATATAGGAACACGATTTATTCACTTATTCGTTACCTCCGACCAACAATACGAGTTCTTGGGTCGAAAATCGCCCATTTCTACCGCAGATTTACAATACTTTATCATTTCTATTGTAAGTAGTTCGTAAGACGAGTAAGTTGTAGGAGCTGCATAGGACATTTTCAGAGGGGTTTAGATGTATGTAATAGATATTAGAAAAAAGATGAGGATGGAAGATGATTCAAATATTGGATGAACTGATTAAAGGCACGAAGTACAGAAACCTAAAAGACAAAGAAATGAATGGAAGCAAATAGAGAATGCATGGTTTTTCTCAAGGATCAGAAAACCAATGGTGAAATACAGGGAAGAATTCTTGATTCGCACTCCCAAATAAAACATATTGATATATTCAGGTCATTGAGTATTCATCAAGTTGGAGAAAAAACTTATTTCGGTTTATGAAGGTCATGCAATTTTGGCATCCAATCTTCAGATATAAGTGGGTTTCTTAAAAAATACTGAATTTTCAGGAACGCTTTCCGAAAAATATCAATTTTTACTTCATGAAACTCAAAAATTTTCCTCCAAATCCCTGAGAAACATTATGTGTTCACAAAGGGAGCTCTGAAGGTATACTATAATAACTATGACAGAGACTTCTCCTCTTTACATCGACACGCCTGTTTCTTCTTCCAGAACAGATTTTGTAACTGGTAATTCAGCAGTGACTTCGATTTATTAATTTATTTATTTATTTATTGATTAGTGACTACGGGCGCGTCAACTGCAGAAGTCATTATTCCCGTAAGTGTAGATGATTTTTTCCTCGGGAGGTGGCGGTGATCTTCCCTCACGGGATGGTGAGTGTATGTAATGAATGGAGGAATGTGTGACGGATGGTGAGATCTAGTGCCGACCTGTCGGCTAGCGGGGGTTTCCACAGCCAGGTATTTCCCACCAGAGGGCCCCTCCTCAGCAGGAACAGGGTTTAAGCTACCGACCGGTTGCCCGGCATGTGTGGTAGTGAAGTGCATATAAGTGTGTGTGGAAATTAGAGGTGATGATAGGACGAGGAAGGGGAAGGAAAGATCACGCAGTCCGTGGGCCCTTTGTTAGGGTAATATTCCGGCATTCGCTTGGTATTGATCGGAGAAGCCAAGGAAAACTAGCCGGGCGCTAGAATTCTCCTCCAGACAGCGACTGAATTCCACCTAGGTATTTTGCTAATGTCGCAAATCTTTTTACTGCCGGGAATCGAACCTACGACCTCTCCGTCAAAGGCACTGCGGAATCAGTTGATGCTCTGCGCCATCACTCCCGGCCCAGTAGTTACTTCGAGATTTTCTTACGATACACATAGTTATTTTGGATTATTGTCCTTGAAATTTTTAGAATTCTAAAAACGAATTATATGAACGCATTTTTCGATATTTTATTCCAAGATACATTCTCAACTCAAGTTCAAATTAGAATTGCAACAGCAAAGAACGATTCTTCGAAAAATCCAATAAACTGAAAGAGTCAATGTAGGATTAACGTGTGAGCACTGCAAGATAAATCGCAACTATAGAAGCATATCGTTCTGATTACACTTTTTACTTCCTCGCTTCGGAGGAGAGAGAAAATTATGAAATTGTGTGCGAAAAACGGCGAATTTTCGGTAGAAAAACTTTCATTACAGGGTCGTGGTAACGAGAAAGTGGATAAATGCAGTTGCTGAAGTTAGAAAAATCTTCTAACTCGTGATGTGGCCATAATCCATGTTTTGTAGGTCTTTGATATCAAAGAATCGAATGACGGCAATCCGTCCGACCGGCCGTCCGTCTGCTCGTCCGTTCGTGTGCCCGTCCGTTCGTCAACAACGCTAGATTTTTAGACAGTTTACATCTTATCGACAGTAATAATACATTGTAAAATAAGTGTGAAAATGCAAATTTATTGTAATTTACGATTGTTTGCAATGCCATCCATTTGCAACATGTTTGTGTTGTGTGGGTGAATGAGTAATTTCAGATTCTGGTCACTTCAACTAGTCATTAGCTCTGAAAGTGTAGTGCGTGATACACGTCTCAAGAGGAGGCGGTTTTCCTTCCCCGCTGGAAAATGAGACCCAACACAAACACGTCGGCTTACGCTGTTTCCCTCTCCATGGTCCTACCCTAACGGAGCACCGCCTCAGATGAGACAAATCTTAAGTATCCAACACGTGGTTTAGTGAAGCAAGTAAGTGTGTGTAAGCGAAGAGGAGGGGGCAAGGATGAAAAGTAAGAGTGCGCATGATCCGTGTCCCATATATTAGGATACTGTTCTGGCATTCGCCTGGCAACGGCAGGAGAAACCTCGAAAAAACTACTGTTCTGATCAGCTGGCCGCTAGAATTGTCCTCAGACAGTGGTTGAATTCGATTCAGCTTTAAAGCTAGTCTTAAAAATCTTCCACCGACGGGACTTGAACCCTAAGAGCTTTCGGTCAACAATCCTGCAGAGACAACGGTGTGGCCGTTGAAGAATCGCAACTAGTAAATTATGATATGTTAATTGACATATTTTATGAAATTAGCATGACGTGAGTGATTCAACGCTTCAAGTCCTGCTAACTACGCTTCCATACAAACAGACACATACATGGTCGTACTAGTGTGGAAAGCGTACTTTGTCACATTGATTTTGTTCCACAGCAACGAATTGCTTTGTCGCGTAAAAATGCGGAAATGAAATCATGCTTTTCCTCGTATTCGTACTTTCCCGTACGGATTTGTTTCTAGTGTGGAGGAACTACATTTTCAATTTCAGAATGAGGTTGATCACAGTTGCAATTAGATACTATAGTTCAAAATCACATTTTCGTTACTGAATTAATTGTTTACTTGGTCGTGTTATTTGTCTGTAATATGTTTGTTTCAATTGAAGATTGTACATATTTGCCGAGAGAATTTATTGAAATCGGAACCATTCAAGCAAAATGCAAAGAAATTCGTGCCATAAAAGGACAAACATCTAACCATTTTCTCGTCTGATTGGAGGAGTGAAATCTTTGTAGCACACCTTTTCTATAAATAAGATAAGAACATATATGTGACACGAAATGTCTGTTTCATGAGTGTGTTTTGACTGGCACTCTTATTTTAGACGTGAAGTAATAGTGAGAAAATCGGCTCAATGGCTGGTGTTTTAAAATCAGTTGCAGTGATTTTTTCCCATGACAGGTCATTTTCAGGTTGGCTGCTTCTAGCAGGAGTGAAATAGGGGCCAGTAATTTATGCGCTTCTGGGAAGTGCGTAGTCGGAGACAGGGATGTAAAAAGACAGCTTTTGAGGCTCTACCATTGCACCAGAGAGCAATTTTTTGGAGTGAAGTTAAAGACCAGATGAGAATGTCAACTTAATCAGGTCATCTTAAACACTTCCGTCCAATTACATCACATTGCGATAAAAAATTACCATGAAATCTCCTTGTTACAAGGACCTAACCTTCAGTTTAATTTTACCGTATGTTTTGGTACTATAAAACCTATGATCTTGTTAAGAGAATCCAGTTGTTTGAGTCTTTTAAACTCACATTGGATGTTTAGTAGAGATCCAACAAAAGCTGTTTTTTGGTATGTGATGGAATTGTTTGGGAATGAAATTCAAGGTATGAATGTGATAGAACATATTTCCTATTTATTGAACATTGTCTTTTGAAATAGAATAACTTGGAAGAGAAAAAACATTTAAATAAAAAATAAATGCTTTTCTAAATTGTCTTAAGTAAAAAAAATGTTGACTAAGCTAAATCATGGAATCTCTTTCGAATAAAACCGAAGAACACTTTCTGTTACAACAGCGAACGAGAAATTTGTATGAGTACACATCAATGAAATATATACACATTGCTTGCCCATCAAATGAATTCGCTGCTTTGAAAATTTACTCTTTTGTTTAAAAGAAATTCTCTGCGATGTCGTGTCATTAGTGTGTCGGTAGATGTGCGTGAGGCCGAACTCTAAAGTACAAGTAAGTTTCTCTAGGTCGTCAACGAAAAGAAAGCACAATTCTAAGGGGCAAACTTTATTGTAGCAGATATAGCAGATGTTGCAATATTTTCCCCAAATAATCAACATCAGATATTGAAACATTTGTCAAACCTTAGGATCAACATCTGTATTTCTGTGACGCGTAAGTCTGCCGCCTGGGATAGGAACCAGCATATGACAGCCACTTGCACCTCTGCGTCACTGTGATACGCAGAATGCTGACCCAACAGGAATTTCTTGACGAGCAAGAAAATATGGAAATTGCAGAGGGGGTGATATATACTACAGGGAGGTTGGTCAAACGCTTCACAGCGGTACTGCTGCAGAAAATATGCTGTAAGTCGAGGCGTGTATGACCGATCATCTGACCATCCACCCTATACTCTGGATCTCGTTCCAAGCGTTTTCAGTCTTTTCTTACACCTCATGAAATTCCTGTACGGTCAGCATTATGAGTATCACAGTGAAGCAGATTTACAGATATGGTCACACACTCATACATATCTCAAGCAACAGGGATACAAATGTTAATCCCACAGTATGATAAATGTCTTAATTTCTCGTGGTGATGATGAAGAAAACTATTGCAATATTTAATATATCTGTTACAAGAAAGTTGCTTCATGAAATTGCGTTTTCTTTTGATTTATATCCTAGGGAAATTTACTTTCTGGGCGTGCCACGTATTATCGTAATCTTGAAGAATAACATAATTTTCACTTTAAAGTAATACTAGTAGTCTGAAAAACCTAATTGTTTAATAGTCGGTTGCTGAACCACACGAGAATTAGAATGAATCAAAAGTAACATGACCCATCGTAATCATCAGTTGTTATTCCTAAAAAAGGAAAATGTACCGTAAACGTCAGCTGTCTGCATCGCGTCAGATCAAAACACAATGCGTATCTAATTATTAGTACTGCATACTCGTAGTAATAAGATTCACTCGTACAAAATGAAAGAACATTTTGAAATTTGTGAAGAAATTGTCAAAATACTTAACAAAGTTACGGAATATTGAATATTTAGCAAAATCTCGAGATGTATACAAAACGGAAATCGAATTACCATGCAAATTGGGTAAATAAAACGCTAGTTTCATATGCGAAAGTGGATCGGGGCATCAATTGATGTCACTGCGGTGCCTCTGAACGGAAGGTCTTAGGTTTGAGTCCCAACGATGGCACGATTTTCGATACTAGCTTGTAAGATATCTCGAATTCAACCGTTGTCTGGAGGAGTATCCTAGCGCCCGATGGTCTTATCGGTAGTTTTCTGCGGTTTCTATTATCACCACCAAGCGAATGCTTGCCCCCCCCCCACACACACACACACTCACATGCACTACATTACCATACGTATTGGGAGACCAGTCGGGAGCTTAGAGCTTGTTATGGCTGGGGAGGTGCCCTGCTGGTGGGAGATACCTTGCTGAGTAAAATCCCAGCAAGCTGACGTAGGTCGGCGCCGGATTTTGACAGCCAGTGGGGGAAGATAACCGCCTCCTCCGCGATAAAAACAAGCACTACACGTACGGGACTAATGTTATTAGCAGTTGATGGGCCGGAATAACTGATCAATCAGTTAATAAAAATGATGATTTTAGGATATTTTAAAGACTTTTCAAAACCATTTTCAAGTACAAGAAGAAACTATTGACAACCATTTCTAGAAGAACCCAGGTCCATGAGACCGTATTCTTTGTCGATTCCTTGAGCTATAACGCAATAAGAATATTATTGATCGTATTATCACACAGCGCCCCTGTGAAACTGCGAGTATATATCTGAGAGGGACTGGAAAGACATCGAGTCGTCGTTTTTTCACTCTCTCCATTCTCAAACTAGCTGTTTCTTGTTTTGTCAACTTGAAAGCAAAAGTTCCCTAAATTACAGTCGGCTAAGAACAACCTAGTGATGCTGTCTAGTGGTCCGGACAATGTAGTGAGACTGTTTGTCCGGACAACGTACTGAGGAAGCCGCAAAGTTGTCATCTAAGTGAACGTTTCGAATAGTGTCAACGGACATCGGCAACCATTTTGAGGATAATTATCTGGATCTGTGTACAAGTTTGAAGATTTCTATATACGAACGCGTAATTCACGAAATAATTGCCTGTAGCAATAAAAGTGCTGATGTTTCCAGCTAACACCAGATACTAAAAAGTCGTCACTTAACAGTCCCTGGTCACAGAGAATCGTCGCGTGTACTTACTGCCTGACAGAAAAACGACACATACATTACATCTGTCAAAAGGAGGAAATGATCGGAGATCGTTTCGATTCTATCAATGAAATTTCTACGGCTGGTCTATGGAACTACCGATCATTATCAATGGAAGCTTTCATTTCAATTATTGTCTGGTTTACGATCTCGTTATCAGCATTCGATCCAAATCATTACACTTGTTCAACTCAATAATGTTGCGGGACGAGCTGTCGCCGCTGATGTAGGCTTATTCAGATTGGGCCTTATTATGATTCAGAGCAGCCTCAATTCACGTTCTGCTTTACATACAAAGGAAGCTGCTACGTGAGAGAGACGCCGTGAATACTTTATCGTAGCTTTATGTGGAATTTGCAATGGCTCGTGCAGTACCGCCTCAGCAGGCTGCGTTACATTGATTTGTTTGCTACGGGTCGGCGGCGGTGTGGTTTTTAACCAGCTTTTTACCCCGAAAACGTTAATCAGCCAAGGCTTTAAAACCTAAGGGAAACAGAGAAGCTAAAAGGTGACACTCCTTAAGTTAGTAGTGATGTCTTTAAGCATCGAGAAATTAAATTTCTAGAACGTTGTTAATGAATTGGATTTATGGCCGTACGATTATTTACGAAATTATTTTACTATATTACATACAGTATTGAATTTAAGGATACGACAATGCCTAATTTAATTTTCCATCGGAAATTTTGATGAACTAGTACTTGTGATTCGCCGTATGTTTGGTAGCTTTTAGTCTGTTCGTGTTGCACTAAACTGTCTCATTAAAAATAGCTACATCTTTAGTAAGAGGGATCAACAGATGTCACTGCAGCGCCTCTGACCGGGAGGGCCTAGGTTCGAGTCCTGACGGCGGCAGGATTTTCGACCCTAGCTTTTCAGCTAGGTCGAATACAGTCGCTGTCTGGAGGAGAATTCTAGCGGCCGGCTGCTCTGATCGGTAGTTTTCCGTGGTTTCTCCGATCAACACCAGGCGAATGCCGGAGCTGTACCCTAACAAAAGGGCCAAGGACCGCTTGTGATCTTTCCTTCCTCTTCCTTGTCCCATCCTCTCCCCTTACACACACTTACACTAACATGCACTACACTACCACATATTCCGGGAGACCGGTCGGGAGTTTAGAGCTTGTCCCTGCTAGAGCGGTGCCTCACTGGTGGGAGAGTCCTGGTTAGGGGGAACCCCGCTAACCGACGGTAGGTCGGCGCCGGATCTTGCCATTCAGCGGGGTAAGATCACCGCCTTCTTCCGAGAAAAAGACATGCACTACACTTACGGGACTAATGACCTAAGCTGTTGACGCGTCCGGAATTTCTAATCAACCAACCAAGTAGTGAGCGGGTTTTATATTTTGAATATATGGATTTATACGTTAATAAAATTGGAGGCGACGGAAAAATCGACTAGTAACTACATTCCAGAGTTTCACGATGTCTTATGCATTCATCTATTTTTTTATGTAAACTGCATTAAATGTTATTTGGGAAGATAAAAGGAAATCAAAATACCTTTAAAATCTGGGCTTTATCGTGCATTCAATCCGTCATTGAGAACCAAAATATTGAAATACTATTCAGGATTTGTAATGAGAAGAAACCTTATAACGTCATTTTTTAATGAATTAACACAGTATGTCTAAACATCTATCTCAAAAATTTAGTGTAAAGTAATTTGTCAATAAAAATATATCGTGCTTCTACTCAGCACGTTTTTAACCAAAATAAGTGCTAAATCGTCGACAAAGAATGCAATTCTTATCTACAAATTTTGTACATTGTATTTTTCATTGATTTGCAGCCCATATTTGAGAATTTCAATTCCACTCTTAACACGTAATCTATACGTGTATATGTAAACCGCGTGATTATTTGTGTCCCATGTAAAATGCGATCTTTCATATTTTATTTGACTATCAACATGTGAAATGCATCAGGAAGTGTTCCATCTGTGTGGAATTGAGGAAGTAATGAACCTATTCTTTGAACCGTTATCTGCGAAATGACCTTTGACTTTATTGCACGGGAAAGGTCTTCCGAGCCATAAAAACGAATGGACGTATCAAAACGTGCTCTCAGTCATGGCTCAAAATAATGGCTCATCTCGCTGAGACCTCGAATTAATGTGCGACTGGATACCTTGTCTGATTTGCAGAAATCAAAAAGGAAATTGGATGATTATAAACACAATTCCATTACCTAATATAAAGGCCGATTATCGTAAGGAATATCGATTTGTCGAAACAAGATTATCATCTCATATCACTTCATGCCTTTTAAAATCAATGTCAATTTGAGAAAATGGCATTATATTAGCATGGATTGTGTAAATAAACACTACAGTGCAATATCATTCACTTCCATGTTCAATTATTATTGTTATGATAAACCCATGTATTTTATTTTCTAATCAGAATCGGTTCGAATAACATAGTTAATTTTCAAAGACCTTAATAGGGTAACTGTTAAAATATACATGGTATGTCGCAAGTCGCGTTTCTGGCGTTAAGTTACCTCTTGTTCTTTCGGCGATAAAAGAGTTTTCATAAAATTTGCGTCACACAACCTTCTTTGAAGACACTTCATGCCTATGATATTATGGGCGAGTGTCTGCATAAGTACACATGAAAATTTTCTTTTCTGTTAGAACATTTCGAAATACACTGATAATCCCAGAATAAATGTTACATACATCTAGACATGTAGATACGTCAATGATGATCACATTTTGTCAAAGAACATGTGGTGGGAAATTTCATAAAATGAGGTTACACATGTACCATTTCCTTCTGAATGGTAGGCTATATCTCATACAATGGTGTTAAGCAGGTCATATTCTGACACAGTCAAAGTTATTTCGTGTACACGCCGAACACAACTGCATGAGAAGTTGCCTAACAATCATAGGAAAATGTCACATGGGTAACTTCATTTTAGGAAACTTCTTACCACGTGTTCATGGGCAAAAAAAAAGAGATAATCTTCGACCCCTCTAAATGTCATAGAGTATTGTAATACTTATTCCGAGACATCACATAGTGACCAACATGTTTCGTTTTACAAGCAGTTCTTATTCCAGGTATCTCCCACCAGCGTCACACCGCCTCAGCCTAACAAGGTCTAAGTTCTCGACTGGGCTCCCGCCACGTGTCGTAGTGTGTAGTGCATATGAGTGAACGGGGTGAGGATAGGACAAGGAACAAGATGGAAAGAACGCACGCGGTTCGTGGACTGTTTGTTAGGGTATTTCTCTGGCGTTCGCGTGATGTTGAACGGAAAAATCACAGAAAACTTGAGATCAGAGCAGCTAGCCGCTAGAATTCTTCTCCAGACACCTGAATTCGACCGAGCGATTTAGTCAGGGTTGAAACTCCTGCCTCTGTCGAGACTCAAACACGAGGTCCTCCCGATGAAAGGCAATTACATCAATTCGGGCCTTGGTTTAATGGTCTTTTGATTAATTGTTGTTATGAAGTGTGTTGCTGTTTTTCTATACAATCTTTAACCGGCAGCAGTGGCCACGTCTTCTTATGGATTTTATAAAGAGGATAATCCTCCTTGTAAAATACGAGATATTGAACATACGAAAATATATTGATATCACAATCGTAAAAATACTATTATTGCTCGATCCTCTCACAGTTTACTAATTAATTGAATAGATCACACAAATTGTTTTAGTGCCATGCAGTGATTAGTGCGTAGGCTAGTCTCCAGAATCCCCAAGCGCTTTCCTGTGAGACTTATCCTGGGTAAGGATGCTTTGCCATTGCTTTCCCTTGGGTTGCTAGTGAGCCAATTTTGATGTTTGATTTCAATAATAGATAGCGCCGGCCAAAATACAATATCCACAATCTGATGCAGTAATTCAAATCGAAACTCTAATTGGTGCTAAATTGCTAAAGGACTTAATTTTGCCAGGACCGGTCAAGTGCCTTTCCTGGGATCTGTTTTACATGCCGACAAGCGTACGCATTCATGCCGTCGATTTTTGGCACCTCAGAAATCCCCCGACTTTGAACCTCTAACTTGGGATCAGTAGCCCGGCATGATAACCACTCTACCATCAAAGCCATTACACACGAATGATATTGTACTTATCTAAAAGTCTTTGGTCAACTACAATACACGAGAATATATGGTATCAAGAAGGAAGGGTTGTCTGAACGAAGAAGGAGACAAAGTAAATGATCAGGAAAATGCGAATCGATTTTCAGACATGTGGGCACTTGATTTTAATATCTTTTCTTCTTATTGTAGCAATTTGAATAAAAGCGACAAAGAAATATTGATAAAATATTTTCAAGTGCGATTAAATAACTGGAAACAGACACACAATGAAGAGGACAATGAACTGCAACAGGTTGTATGTTGTAATGCGTGACAATGCATATTTATAATCTCGTTTGTTCCGCAGCATGAACCATGTAAACGACATATGCTGATATAATTTATATTAAGAAATAGCACAATACAATAGAAGCATAATTCTGTCACGTACGGATATTGGTATTTTTCATAAAGCAAGGAACGAATTCATTGGCTTTTGTAAAAATTGACGGCTGTTGGTTCCAGAGATGAATCAAAGCTGGAATTCCAGGTATTAATTTTGATTAGTCTTCACTGTTATTTGGCATTTCAAAGCGGACGAATTTTTGCACAATACGCAATGAATTATACAGGACTCGATTTTTCCAATATTTTTTCAGATGGTGGAAATATATATCGCGAAGCTTAAATTAATTGAGAAAATGGTCATATAGTGTGTGATTAGTTTTCTAGTTGCGTACATACACCCTAACGCAAAGTCATTGTCCGAATTATTACTTCTAAGCGCAAAAACTTTGATATATGAGATATTTTTGCATCAACCGGCATCTCCCTCCGACATAAACACAAACATACAATGGCGGAACAAGGTTTTAGAAAACGCTTCGTATTGTTGCAAGTCATTACTACGCCCTAGCCAGGAGCGTACAATACTTAAGCGATCTGGGCTCAACCAACATTCAGGTTTCAGTAATTACAGAACTTGCTAATATCGTTTGCTATGGATGTACATGTGACGAGAATTTTAATGTTTACAATATAAGACATTTTAACATGAAAATGAAGTTTGTGCAATTTTATTTGTGCATTTTGTGCACGTTTGTGCAAGTTTGTGCATTTTTGAAGCAATAGAAATATATGGCTTGGTGCCGGTGGAGAAAATAGTAATGGTTTCCATCAGACTGGAGACTCTTGAAGTGACCTGCAAAAATGGAACCCGAGGAGACGTATAAACACGCTACAAAATAGGTAAATAGAGTTCATTTATAAAATGACGCGGTTATGTATATAGATGCCATATAATCTTGTTTCATATACCAGTAAATCTAACACACAAGCAATGCATTCTATACATACGATCTCTTTTTAAACCAATGCATTTAAGTCCCTGATTTAGAGTAGTTTGTATAACGAAGTGTAATACTATAGACTATAGTAATTACTATAATAGGAATAAATTTGCTTTCAGCAGTCCAGTAGTTCGCTGCAAAGGCCGTGAGAATCAGTCAAATGTGAGTTATCGAACGAGGTAGTTAAACGCCGATTAAGAAGGAAAAGGTTGAGAATAGATATTTTCATACGATGATTGTGACACGACCCGGCAGTAAGTGAGGTCAACTCCTATCGCTACGATCGATCAATGATTGGCTGAACAGTTATTCCGGGCACGTCAATTGCTAAGGTAATTAGTTCCGTAAGTGTAGATCTGGTTTTCATCGCGGGAGGTGGTGTTTTTCTTTCCTCGCTGGATAGCGAGATCCGACGTTGGCCTACGTAGGCTTGCGGGGTTTTCCGCAGCCAGGTATCTCCCACTAGCGGATAACCATATCAGTCAGAAGAAGCTCTAAACTCCCAAATGGTCTCCCGTATGTGTGGCAGTGCAGCGCATGTTAGTGTAAGTGTGGACGTAAGTGGTGAGAAAAGGACAAGGAAGAGGAAGGAATATCGCGCGCGATCCGTGGCCCGTTTGTAATGGTACTGCACCGGAATTTGCCTCATGTTGAACGCAGAAACCACGGAAAACTACCGATCAGAGCAGCGGTCCTCTAGAATTCTCCTCCAGACAGGGGCTGAATTCGACCTAGCTATGCAACTAGTGTGTAAGTCCTGTCACCGTCGGGATTCGACCTCTAGGACCTCCCGGTCAGAAGCACTGCCTTGATGCTTAATGGATGACCTGAGTCACCTTATTCGGCCATGGAAATTAGCTATTGAATATGAAAACTTGCCCACAAGTTACTATTAACTCGGTACGATTGTCTGACGTAGAAATTTGTCCGCACGTTTCTACGTACTTTGATGACACTACTACAATGACTACTGAAGTGACGCAAATGTTGTGAACGTTGTTGGAGAACTGTTGTGAACGTGATCTGGGCTTTCCGGGTGACGCTGCGTCGATGGCTGCAGTGCCGTCGTTTCGACCAACATATGTGGTCTTCCGCAGAGCTGTGGTGCCGAACTCTGAACCTACAACACTACAGCCGTGAAGAAGACTACGATATGTTGGTCAAAACGTCAGTCGTTTTGGAGGAGTTTGGAGACGAGGTTAGTCTGGTCTATTCTAGCGGCCGGCTGTTCTGATCGATAGTTTTCCGTGGCTTCTCTGATCAACACAAGCCGAGTGCCGTAGCAGTGCCCTAACAAACGAGCCACGGACCGCGCGCGATCTTTCCTACCTCTTCATTGTCCTAACCTCACCCCTTACACACACACCTACACTAACATGCACTACACTACTACACATGCTCGGAGCCAGGTCGTGAGTTAGATCTTGTCCAGGCTGGGGCAAGCCCCGCTGGTGGGCGATACCAGATTGGAGAAAGCCCGCTGGCTGACGGTCGGGAGCTTAGAGCTTGTCCCAGCGGGGGCCGTGCCCCGCTGGTGGGAGAGTCCTGGTTAGGAGGAAACCCTGCTAGCCGACGGTAGGTCGGCGCCGGATCTTTCCACCCAGCTGAGGAAGACCACCGCGACCACACAAGAAAAATCATTCACTACACTTACGAGAATAATGACCTTAGAAGTTAACGCGCCCGGAATCCGTAACAATCAGCTACAAATTACAGGACTCTTAGGGAATCGATTAATTAACTGATTATTTCGTGTTTTCGGGCGCTTCCAATTGTGTGGTCATTGGTGCCGTAAGTGGAGTGCATGTTCTTATCACGAGAGATGATGATTCCCCCGCTGGATGAAGGATCCGGAGCCAACCAATACATCAGCTTCTGTGAATTTCCCCGGCCAGATATCTTCAAACAGCGCGGCACCACCCCGACCGAAATAAGTTCTATGCTTCCGACTGGTCTCCTGGCATTTGTGGTAGGGTAGCGGATGTGTGTTTAAGTAAGGGGAGAGGATAGGATTAGGAAGAGGAAGGAAAGATCATGCGCGGTCCGTGACACGTTTGTTAGGGTACTGCGCGGACAAATGTCTACATTCTGTGTACGAGTACTCGTATATGTGGAAGTTAAATGATCCTGTAATGTAGTTCTCTTTACGAATTCAAACCTCACAAAACTACTAATGAGAGCATTCGCTCGCTAGAATTGTCGTTCAGAGAGCGACTGAACTCGACCTATCTATCCAGCTAGTGTCTAAAATCCTATCACGGTCGGAACTTGAATTCTAGAATCTCTCCCGGTTAGAGGCACTGCAGTGACATCAGTTGAGGCTCTGAGACACCTCAGCCGGTCATAGACGATCGAAGGGGATCCTTTTTGTCAAAAAACATGTGAGGGAAACCTCGTAACGAAGCTATTTGCGACATTTTACCCTAATTTGTAGGCAACTCATCGTGCATTGGTGTTTGTCAGATATGCATTCTGATGGAGTTAAAGAGATCCCATGCACTGCTAAACACCACTGCAAGAAGAGTAGCCCATCAATGACTGACAGGCAATGTCACATTTGTAACTTCGGTGAATTAAGTTTCCCAGTTCATAGGCAGAAAGTCACCATTAACCTCCCCGACGTGCCCTAGAATATTGTAACATTTATTTAAAGACACCTCTATTTAATAATAGAAGAAAGGAAACAGGAGACACATTAAACTACAAAAAAAGTCAATACAATACCAGTCATTAAGATTACATTTTATTTCAATTCTTAGATAGCGAAATAACAGAAGAATATAATCTGAAAATCTAGTATTTCCAAACAAAGGCCATGGTCTGAAGGTATAGAGGAAGGTACCCAAACACGCCCCTGATCCTAATGCGCACCTGATCCTAATGCGCACCTGATCCTAATGCGCCCCTGATCCTAATACGCCCCTGATCCCTAACTTTATTTATAGCTCTGTAGAGTGCTGTTGCCTATTGAAAACGTACTAAAATAGTATCTTGCAAGACCGCCGCCCAGTCAAGCAGTTGAGTCTTCATCTTCACCTGTTGCCCCACAGTCGGCCATTAGTGTGAACAGTGAAAAGCAAAGTTTTTCAAATGCTTACTCTCAGTTGCCTGATTTCGCTACTCCATTTCGCTATCAGAGTTCTTCCCTCTTACACGAAAGAGATGCAGGAAACGTGTTTTCTGGTGCAAAGATTTCTAAAGGCTGTAGAAGAACTATGGGTGATGTGCCTAATGTGTTCACTCTGGGCTCACGTAGAATATGCGGGGGCGGAAAAAGATGATTATACATATTACTAGAGCCCGAAAGTTCAGGCATTTATGTTATTTAAAATTAGCAGGCAAAAAGGCATTTATTTTTACTAAAATAGGCGTGCAAAAAGGCATTTATTCTGGCTAAAGTAGGGTGTAAAAACATACGAAACGTTGCAAAATCACCATTGAAAAGTAAAGTATGTTATCAAAAGGGATCAGAGACCATACACAAACGTAGGATGAGATTTATCGTGAGCGAACATGTCTGTCAGTCTCAACGAATGGTGTGACTGGTGTCATCTTCCTTTCCCTTTTAGATAATTAACACGACTGTGCCTTATCGTTGTTCGGGCATGCAGGTATGTTCCCAGCTTGACAGAAATCGTTGCCAGAAAGAAAAGGCAAAATAGTGACGAAAAAGGCAGAAATGAAACAAATAAGTCCGAAAAGGTCCACGTGCCAAAAATAGACACCAGAAGCTAAAATAGGCAAAAAAAAGGCAAAATGAAAATCTACTAAAACAATTCCAGTGGTACAATTAAGTGATTCCTATTGTTAAAAGTAAAATCGTAACAATAATAAAAAGGCATTTTGTCAAAGTTCCGGGCTCTACATATTACTTTTGTCGCACATGAATATATAGACAATGTGCAAGACAAAGTAAGTCAATGTCTTATGCATAAGATGTTAATCTTGTATTTTCTAAAATTACGCTGAGTTCAATCTATTTGCAGTTTTTTCATTTATTTTTACCTATTTCTTAAAACGTTTGCGGGGGACTCAACTTAGCAGAGCTTTTTTAAAAATCTACGAAATGTAACGTTTACGAAAATATATTTTATTCTTAAAGTGCTTAAAAACAAAAAGGGGGCCCGTGTTTGGTTACTTTCTTCTATATGTTAGAGAAAACTATGTATGGAAAATTGTACATCAGAACAGTTAAATATGTTGAATTGAACGTTTCTTACCTATGCGAGCAAGATATTCAAGAGAAACGAATTTCAAAGTATATAGACTGAATTTTGAGACGTAAACACTCGAAGAAAATTTAAACATTATATTAAGAATATAACGTGTTATACCAATGATGTCAATCATTGCCTATGAAGTGACGAATGAGCTATCAGACGAACAGAGACGTAAACTACAATTAACAGAAATGAGATTTTGTCAGGACAGCAAGCTACAGCCTTTTGTATCAGAAAAAGGAGGCACAAATCAGAGAACAATCAGGATAGATCCGGCGTTGAGCCCACAAGATGAGCAGATAACATTAGAAAGCAGCAAACAATTGTGCCCTTTTTGGCGTACGGGATTGCTAGCGGGCCGATTGTGCTTAGGCAGTGTTCCCAATCCGAGTTTTCGACCCAGGCTTCCTAGGAAGGCTATCTCCGACGCAGGTCTGGGGACCTTATCGAGCAGGCGCACCTCACGGGCGGTCCTCTGATACGCCTGCGGTGTCACACTCACTTTCTCCGCCAGATGTCGGCCTCAGTTAACTGTATCCGAACTGTCTGGTTGGGAGAAAGTGAGATATCATTAGGGCGGGATATTGTCGGAGGGTTTGAATTTCGCCGGGCATCTGCTAGGTTTCTTTTACATGTCATAACAGCGACATGGATACTGTGGATTTTCCGACCTTCGAAAATCCACGCACCTCGACCGGGATCGATTCCGCGTACCGGGGGTTAAAATATCAGTACGCTAACCCCTCACCCGCTGAGGCGCGCTATTGTGACTTGTCGGGGATGATCACTAAAACTGAGTTTCCATACATTTGAAATATTAGGGAAGTATTGTGGAAAAATACTTTAAAATAAATGCGATAACATTTTTCTGTTAGCACCACAAACATTTTATTCATAGATAGAAGTTTACTTTTCAACATATATTTTTGTCCGTTTACTTGCGCATTCCGTTGAAGATGTTTCTTTAATTTCCATTCCGCGTAACAGTGATGCCAAGAAATGCTTAAAATATATTTAAGTTGTGTCATAATATTTCTATTATACACTGAATTATTATTTTTTAAATTTTACAGTAACATAATAAATATTTTTGCATTATTTCCTTTTAAGAAGTATTGTTGAAGGCTCGGAGTCGACACGACTGTCCTGGGCGTTGTAGGGTTAACAGGAGTTGTCAGTCATACACGCTCAAAGCAGGCACAACTGTGAGCGTCCTGCTCTGAATAGTTTCTTTTCATACCTATTATTTTTATTTAATTGATCTAATTGGACAGACATGTGTATAACTCATTATTAATTATATAAACATGTAAGTTAATATTTAATTAATATAGCTACTGATTATTGTAACTAATGAAATTGTTTCATCCCCTTTGCGTTTTATTTTATTCCCATCCATATTCGTGGTATAGTGCTGCAAAAATGCATGTCGAGGTTTTGGCCGTTATACACGTTTCGTGGATTCCTGATACTGAAAGAGATTTTTTTCTCCAAACAGTTTCTGACCATGTTCGTCCGTTCGTGGGTTTAAATTGTTCGCAAGATTTTCCCTACAATCGGTATTTTCAGATCGTTCTAGCATAACGCATGATCCTGTGAATACAAAATATATTTTCATTTTTTCATGAAAACTCTAGGACATTTTCAAAGGCTTCTAAATGATGGTTCAAAATATTTTTCTCTGTATTTCTTAATAAAATAGCAAAGTCTTCTAATAAATAAAGTGTATGTCCGAATTGTATTTAAAACTTCCCAAATTTCGAAAACTGGAAAAGTGCAGTATTTTCGAAACTCACCTGCACCTTCATTCATTGAAGCTAAAGACTTCTTACTTCTAATTTATTCTTTCTTATATCCTACAATACTATATCATTAAATAATTTTTTAGTAGTTTTACTAAACATTAGTAGTTTTCGCGTGATTTACAGAAAAATTAGATCAATTGTCCAAAAATACTACGTAGAAATGACTTTCTAGAAAACTACTCCAGATGTTTTCTCAACACTTTTTTGTAAAGATCCACACAGTGCACTGAAATCTATACTACAAGTACCATTTAAATGATAACTAAAAATATGTTTATTTTAATAGGTCGGAGCCTCTGAAACATCGAATCACCACCGTAATGTAACAGATAACAGGTGAACGTCGAAATATATACACTCAATTTCACAAACCTTCATTGGACAATATTTTTATGAGCTGGGGTCACGTGGAGAACTGAGTTGGGTCAATCGGCAATGAAATTTAATAGTACGAACATATTTAATAGGTAGAGTGAGTATTATAATATTATATACCCGAAAATAATACGACAAATTGGATGCTGCAGTGCCACTAGATTTATTGAAGTTTTCATTTATAAATAATAAATCAATTATTGTGCAATTAAGTTTCAAATTTCAATGAGTACAAACTGCAATAGTTTTTAATACATTTCATAGCGAAATATATTACATACCCCGAATCATGAGTACATGTATATCTGTGTTCTTACGCGTAATTCACTTAATTTGGTACACTTTATTAGACATTGTAATAATCCTGTAAGTAGTAATTATTCCCCATGTTTCTCTTCCAACTCTGGACGCAATTTCGACCGCGTTGCGTTCTACGCATCCCACCGCCTGGACTGTGGCGGTTGCTGCGCTCCGATTGGCGGAGCCCCGCGCTGTGGCGTAACGGCGCGCACCTGGACGAGTACTGCTGTTGCTGCTACTGAGTAATGGCAGTGGCCGGCGCACGCGAGACCTGCTCTCGCTCAATCTCCTCTTCCCTCACCCCTAACCCACACTCTCGCCGTCCATTTATCCGCCCGTCCCTCCATCCGTCCATCCGTCAGTCTGTCCGTCGATCCGTCCGTCCGTCGGTCCATCTGCCGGTCCGTCCGTCCGTCCGTCCGTCCGTCCGCAGGTCCGTCCGTCCGTCCGTCCGCAGGTCCGTCCGTCCGTCCGTCCGTCCGTCCGTCCGTCCGTCCGCCCGTCCGCAGGTCCGTCCGTCCGTCCGTCCGCTGGTCCGTCCGCTGGTCCGTCCGCTGGTCCGTCCGCCGGTCCGTCCGTCCGCCGGTCCGTCCGTCCGCCGGTCCGTCCGTCCGCCGGTCCGTCCGTCCGCCGGTCCGTCCGTCCGCCGGTCTGTCCGTCGGTCCGTCCATCCGTCCGTCCGTTGGTCCGTCCGTCCACCGGTCCGTCCGTCCGTCCGCCGGTCCATTCGTCCGCCCGCCGGTCTATTCGTCCGTCCGCCGGTCCGTTCTTCCGTCCGTCCGTCCGCTGGTACATTCGTCCGTCCGCCGGTCCGTTCGTCCGTCCGTCCGTCCCTCCGCCGGTCCGTTCGTTCGTCTGTCCGTCCGTCCGTCCACCGGTCCGTCCGTCCGTCCGCCGGTTCGTCCGTCCGTCCGCCGGTTCGTCCGTCCGTCCGTCCGTCCGCCGGTCCGTTCGTCCGTCCGTCCACCTATCCGTCCGTCCGTCCGTCCGACCGCTCGTTCGTTCGTTCGTTCGTTCGTTCGTTCGTTCGTTCGTTCGTTCGTTCGTTCGTTCGTTCGTTCGTTCGTTCGTTCGTTCGTTCGTCCACCGGTCTGTCCGTCTATCCGTCGGCCTGTCCGTCCGCCAGCCCTCCCCGTCCGCCTGTCCGTTCACCCGTCCGTCCGCCCGACTGTCCGCGGGTTCACCCGTCCGTCCGCCGGTCCGCTCGTCCGCTCGTCGGTCCACCCGTTCGTCCGCCAGTCCGTTCGTTCGCCGATCACGTCCTACCGTCGGTAGACCACACATTTTCACGTTTTGTAGATTGCTAACAATCTTCTCTAGAAATGTTAACAAATCGTTGACCCTTTATGTCTCATAGTGCTACGCGAAAACCACGTCCTGTCTTCCACAGGAGAACGCTGTGCTAATATTTCTGGTCCACTAAAAATCATCTTTATCTTTAATAGCTCATTGTTATCAGTTACCCAAAGGTTAATGATTTCTTCTGCGAATTTGTTTCACAAACTAACATTAACAGGTGGCTTTCGGAAGTATTCATTACTTTTTACTTTTTCGCACTCCGCTTACGTGGCATAGAAAAAAATTGTAATTCTGCAGTAATTATGGCGATTCTATGACATAAAATATGAAATTGTTCCTGTTCAATTTTCTGTTTCCTTTTCCTGTTCAATTTTCAACTACTTTCCCTAACATGCTGTCCACTAAATTTTCGTTTTGTGGGTCCTTGATAAAAAAAATTGATTAAAGGCAAAACGTGTTAATGAATTTTGTTCATCAACGAATCTTGAAATAAAGTCATGAAATTGTTGCGAAAAAATGAGAAGTTTTCGCGACATTTTGCGTGAAGTATACGAAACGTAAAAAATATTTTATGAAGAAATGGCTCCAAATACTTCTCTAATTTTATTCTCTAATAGAGCAATGTATGGTAACAAATATGGCACAGGACTCATTCCCGACGATTTCTTTGTTTTCGAAAATTGCAAAAAATAACGGAAAACTACAATATTCATTATAGACGGTTTTTAGAATAATATTTTTCCTAAGAAGCTAAATCTTTATACAAGAGCGTGCAACAAAAATTATATTTTTAAATTTCTATTTTTGGGAGAATCCTTTTTATGGGTTAGAAGCTGGTTTTGATCATAGAAGAACAGGACACACACATTTTCCGAAAACTAACTTTTCGGTATCAGGTACTCACAAAACCTAAACTTTCCCCCAACTGTCTTCGGTCTTTTGCACAATTATATAACTACGTATACTGCGGCCTCATGCGGTTGAAGTAAACTCAGACAAGAGTGGGATTAAATTATTGCTGGTTTATTAAATACTAAGATACACCACCGTAATTAACCTTATTTAGAATATTTAAATTGACGATCTAAATCGATCCCACCACTCAGAATAATATTTCTCTGAGGCTACCACACTCACTACACTCGATTATCAAATAAATTCGAGGGCGTGAAGCGCCGCATCTCGCCGCTTACGTGACTCGTCACTTGAGTCTCCCTGCATTACGGCAAATATATTGCCGGTTCTATCAGCCACGCTCGCGGCCCGCACCCACCCAGGCGACTGGCTCCTCCGCCGATTCGAACCGCTGGAACCGAAGGAGCGTCGCGGAGCGCCCGGTTAGCCTCCCCTCCACGCTACCCCTTCGGACGTTCATCTGACGTCACATCCTGCTCCCACCTTAACAAAGCTGGCACGTGCACAGCCTAACGTCTCGCATACGTCACGCGGCCGCCCTGTTGAAAAATCTCTGTTTGTGCGCACGACGCTACAGTACACTAGTATACGAGAAAGTAACTAGTGACATGACAATATCATATTCTTTCTCGCATTATTTGTAATAACAACGAAATATTACAATATTATATTATGTTAAATCATATCGTATTATATATCCTAATATATTATAATATATTCTATTACAATTTTACATGAACTTCCACAAGTGTTTCCGACCAGCAAAGACTTTTCCACTGCGCAGGGATTCGAACGCAAGCTCTTATATAGAACACCTCAATCATGTTATCTCTATACCACAAATTTAGTCTTAATGAAATTAAAACAATTCTCAACGTTGACTTTAGCCTAAAATAGGTTTAATATAAATTGAGAAAAGGTGAATCTGAATTTCTGTTATTCCTATGTCTTGTATAATTTAATTTGAACATGTAACTTATACAAATTTTTCTATATAATATTATTGCTATTATTTATTTTATTATTACTATTTAACTGATGTACCTGATGAAGCAGACACATGTCTTGTTGTCAATGTTTGTGAAACATTGTGCCATGTAAAGTAATAAAATATTACGAAGTCGAACATCTAATTAAAAGACACTATTATCCATAAAATTTTGAAAGACGGTCACAAAAATATCTATAAGTAGAAATCTTAGCGTCAAAAAAAGTTATATTGTTCTAACCTTTTGTTTGCAAATTTCGAAAATACAAAGATGTAATAGAAAAGTTTTTATAATCCGCTTAAACACCAATAAAAAAATCGCGAATAGTACTGTTTTGCGTAATAGACGTACAAAAACAACCAAACAGACTTACGTACGAACAGACAGAAAGGCAAACATTCAAACACACAGACGTACAAACAGACAAACAAACAAACATACCAACAAACACATACAAACAAAAACATACAAACATATACACGTAAAACAAACAGACATACAAACAAACAGATATAAATACAAACAAGCAATCAGACAGACATACAAACAAATATACAAACAGACATACAAACGTAAATACATATAAACAAACAAAATATACAAACATTAAAACAAACACCCAAGACACGCAAACATACAAGAAT
>BLKR01010785.1:0-46109 GCA_011170035.1 Teleogryllus occipitalis
ATCTTTAAGGAACAGATTGCATTAAGGGAAAATTTCTATCTTTGATATTTTAGTTGCAGGAAGACTCTGACAAGATTTTGTACTTTTGCAATTTTCGATAAATCAGGGTTTTCAACAAATATGAGACTTGCACCAGTCTCTTAAACACACGATCCAACAACAAAATTTAATCAAAATCAATGGAGTCATTTTTTTTAAATGTTTGAAAATGTCCGAATGGCTTCAGTAAAGTACCTTCCAGAATTAAAATATCGGTTTCAAATTCATGGGGCCGCGACATCAGCCAGATCGATAGGGGAATATCAATTTTGGAGTAAATCGCTTGAACGGTTCAGCCCCTTGCATAGTTTACAGTCGGACAGACAGACGATTGAACGGACGGACGGACAGACAGAGGTTTTACTGTCATTCGATTTTTCGGCATCAAGGACCCACAAAACATGGACTTTGGCTACAGCACGTGATAGATGATTTGTTTTTCTCAATTTAGCAACTGAATTTATTCACCTTTTCGTTACCAGGGCCCTGTAATAAGAGTATTTCTGCCAAGAATTCGCCGTTTCCCCCCACAGCATTACATTACTTTCTCTCTACTTCGTAGCGAGATAGTAATAATATATCTCACTCAATTGAAAGTTTGAATTCACTAATAAAAAAACTTGAAAAATTGCAGGAGATTATTGAATAAAAAAAAAAGCTTTTGGACACACTGATTTAAATTCTTGCAAGGGGATTATTGCATCGTAGGAATCAAGTGTCATTCGTATTTTATCTTCATTTAATTGACACCGCAAAGGATATGGTTAATAAAACTTTCAAACAAATGAGAAGTCAACATACATTTTGACTTTACAGACGTGTTATAAAAATATCATTGATACTTTTTTACTGAAACCAATAAGTATCAATAATACAATAAGCACATGAGTTTCTTTAAGACATTTTACTATAACCATTGATATTTACGTAAGTAGTACGAAAGTGTCTTTGGTGTACGAATAAAAGTTAAATATTTCAGAAAGGTAATCTGAGACCAGAATTTTGAAAGGAGTATGCCAAAGACATTTTTGAACGAGTTGTGCACATTTTTTATAACGAATTTTGGAAAGTCGATCAGAATCCGCCCATTCAACCGATCCCCAGTCTATGCAAATTTATTGATGGATCGACTCTTAATAACTCATACTTTCAAACTGAACTGTTATTTAATATCTCAGTGAATTTGCTCTAGGGAAGAAAATCGTGTAAGAGTACAAAAATTATGAGTGGATAACTTTCGATTATATTCCAGTAAATCCCTCCAGACCTTGAAGATCAGCGTATTGGACTTACCGGACTAATAACACAAAAAAGAGGAAGTCGCAAGGGAATGAGGAAGAAAGAAGAATAAATGAATGAAATTGGTGAAGAGAAAAATGAGGATGAAGAGAAATATTTTGAAGAGGAAAAAAAAGAAAAGACACAATAAGAAAGAAGAACTGGAAGAAAGAAAAAAGAAGAACGGGAAGAATTAGAAAATGGAACAGGAAATTATAAGATTGTATTGTCTTTACGAAGGAAAATCAGATATAAACCCCGCCTTACGTGGATTCATTAATAATTTACATAATAGTTCTCCTTTTATCCTATATTTGACCATTACATAGTAAGACGAGTTTTAAGGTGCAACATCCAATGCAAATGGCTGGAACAGAAAGGTCCCCAGATTAGCCCCTGTTTCACGCCATTGTTTCTGCAGAGCGGCTGCACCTGTCACCTGACCTCCAGAGACGCACAGTGGTTCAGGTGACCTAACCGGCAAGAAAACTCACTATAAAATGTTTGAAAATTTTCCAGGGGTTTCATGTGAAGTACTCCAAAATTTTAAAGAATTCGTTTCAAATTAGAGGGGGTTTGAGTGAGGCGAAATCGATCGTAGAATATACATTTTAGATAAAAAAAACCTAGGAGTATTTTAAACGGTAGCGGACAGAGAGACGGACGGTCAGATACAGAGATGGACATTTTAAAATAACGACCAAAAATTCGGAATCGGGGGACCCAAAAGTGTGTTTCTGTTCAAATCTCAAAATCGATTTTCCGTAGCATTACATAACTTACCCGTTAAGCTCCATTTTTTAAACTCGCATACGTATACGGTACTGTAAAATTAAAGATTAAAAGTATCAAAAACTTTAATAACATCATTTGTTTCCTTCCGCGGTAAGTTACATAGGTGACAGTCTCAAAATCTTGTAGAATGTTTACAGCACAAATGATTAGCTAAGTTATTAACATATTACTATATAATTAGGTGAAATTTATCTTCCACTCTGTGAGTGGAAAATATCAATTTATACATAACAAATACTGTAACAAATTATTTATATTTGTAGTTAAACTTTTGAACTTTGAGGATCTTAACAATTGTGATAACCAATACATGATTTTACGATTCTTTTATGTTTAGCCCACGCGCCGACCTACACTTCGGCTTGCGGAGTATTTCCAACTCCAGATATCACTTCCACCAGGGCTCCCCCGGCCGGGACCAGTTCTAAGCTCCTCACTCATCTCCCGGTGGTGTGATAGTATAGGATCTGTGACAGTGAGTGTCAAGGGAGAGGACAGGTCAAGGAAGAGGAAGGAAAGATCGCGCGCGTTCCGTGTTCCATTTGCTAGGATACTGCTCGGGCATTCACCTGGTACCGTTCGGAGAAATCAAGGAAATCTAGCAATCAGAGCAGCCCGCCGCAAGAATTCTCCTCCAGAGACCACGGCTGAAGTCGACGTACAAGTGTCGAAAATCTGCCATCAGGATTCGAAACGTAGTATCTCCTTGTCAGAGACAGTGGCAATGCTGGCTCAGAGCTACCTCGGCCGATGCTAGAGTCGAAAATTGACACATTGTCCGAGTTCGCCACTGGTGAGAAATACTTTGTTGAGGAGAACCCCGCTAGCCGACAGGTAGGTTGGCGCGGGATCTCCCCATCAAGGGGGAATATCATCGCCTCTTCCCAATGAAAAAAGCATGTACTATACTTACGGGATTAATTACCTCAGACGTTGACGCGCACGGAATCACTAACCAATCAATAAATACAACCCCGTCCAGACAACAAAGCTTCAGTCTCCGATTCGCAACTGCATCCGCTATCGGAGGCGGTGCCTGGGGGTACGTGCGGCATTGTGCTCGGCGTGGAAAGGCCGCGGCGCGGGCCGGCCGGCTAATCGTCCGCGCCATCCGAGCCGTGTTTACGCATTCCGAGGCTCGCGCGCATTCTTGATCTGCCTTGCACCGCCGCGGGCCGCACGCACGGGGGCACGGGCAGCGGGCAGGTGCGTGGCCGCGGGATGGCCAGAAGAGACGGGAATGCGTTGCCGGCGGAGGGCAGGGCACAGGGGCGCAGGGGAGGAACAGGGAGCGGGGTGAAGCGGGGCAGAAAGGAGCGTGGAGCGAAAGGAGTGGCACGGGGAAGGCGGAAAAGGGGGTATAGAACGGGGTGAGGCGGAGTTGGAGCAGAAACAAACGAGATTGCGAGAATAAACGAGGGGAGGGACGGGTGGATGGCAGAGTGACAGGACAAGGAGATGAGAAATGTCGAGGCGGGTGTCGGGGCGGGTGTCGGGGCCGGTGTCGGGGCGGGTGTCGGGGCGGGTGTCGGGGCGGGTGTCGGGGCGGGTGTCGGGGCGGGTGTCGGGGCGGGTGTCGGGGCGGGTGTCGGGGCGGGTGTAGAGGCGGGCGTAGAGGCGAGCGAGGCGAGCGTAGGGGCGAGCGTAGAGCGCGAGCGTAGGGGCGGACGTACGGGCGAGCGTAGGGGCGAGCGTAGGGGCGAGCGTAGGGGCGAGCGTAGGGGCGAGCGTAGGGGCGAGCGTAGGGGCGAGCGTAGGGGCGAGCGTAGGGGGCGAGCGTAGGGGCGAGCGTAGGGGCGAGCGTAGGGGCGGGCGTAGGGGCGAGAGACGGTGCCTGACGGGACGTGGCAGGTGCGGGCAGAGTCGGGTCAAGGGGCAAAGGGGGGTGCGTGAGCGGTGTGGGACGAGGATTGAAGTGGGTCGGGGCGTGGGGGAGAGGGTGGGAGGGATGGAGGTCGTTCACGTGACGCGGGCAGGTGCCCGTGCCGGACACGCACACTCCGCGGCGGCGGCGGCGTCTGTGGCAGACCGGTGCCCGTGACGAAGACGTGTCAGCCGGCCGGGCACACGCGCCGCCGCCGCCAACGCCGCCACTGGCCGAGCCGTGCGACAGCGGCCGAGGGAGGTAAACGCTCTGCTGGAATGGGGCTGCAAAGACGATGCTCGAGTCAAACATGCACATTACTTCGCAGCATCAGATTGTCATGAATGCTTCTGCTTCGTCTTCTTGTTATTCGTCTTCTTGTTCTTCGTCTTCTTGTTCTTCGTCTTCTTGTTCTTCGTCTTCTTGTTCTTTGTCTTCTTGTTCTTTGTCTTCTTGTTCTTCGTCTTCTTGTTCTTCGTCTTCTTGTTCTTCGTCTTCTTGTTCTTCGTCTTCTTGTTCTTCGTCTTCTTGTTTTTCTTCTTGTTTTTCTTCTTCTTCTTCTTTATCTCCTTGTTATTGTTGTTGTTGTTATTCTTGTTCTTCTTCTCCTCCTCCTCCTCCTTCTTCTTCACTTCCTCTTTTTTCTTATTTCACTTTCGCTTTACTTTTCCTTCCCCTTCCCCCCTTCCCCGCTTCCTCCCCCCTTCCCTTCCCAGTCATCATCATCATTTTCTTCATTTTTTACATTTCCCACTCATCTCTTTTCCCTTGTATTTCTCCTCTTTTTCATTCCTCTCCTTCATTTTTTTAATGTTGTAACCATCACCTACTTCTTCTTCTTCTCCCTTTTTCACCTATCCTACTTTTTGCTTCTTTTTTCGTCATCATCCTTCTTCTACGTTGTCTTCTGCACTGTCTATACATCCATCTATTTACCTATTTGAATCTCATTTGAAATCTTTTTTCCCATAAAATCATTATTTCTTATTTTATAATTGCCTAGGAAACCCAAGTAGCGTTACCACCAACATTCTGTTGTCAAATTCCTGCTCTGATTTTGATAATCAAATGTCACAAAACTGTTACCTGGCTCACATGCAATGGCAATATGAAGGATTATCAACATAAGGAATTACATTACTTTTAATTTAGGGATAACTGTCCGTTTGTTAACTAACGTGGGTGATACTTCTTCATCTATAAGGGATGGAACCCAACATTCTGGCGCGGAACGGAACGGTTGCAGTTCAGTTCGTAATCATTTAGATAGCAACACGTAGGAAGAGGACCATGTAAAGGGAGACGAAAGGCCAATGTCAGCGACTATCATGAAAATGAAGGACACTACTGATAATGTTTATTTTTGTTCTTTCAAAAGAAAAGCAAGCTCCAAAATAATGGAGTCTGTATGAAGAAGACTACCTGAATTCGAATGAGATGCCCAGTCCACAACAGCTGGGGACGTGAGCATCGGACGATCTTAAATGAGAAGCAGTTTCTCCGTCCCGACGGGAATTGCTTGACGTTATTTGGGTTGCGTAACAGGAACGGAGAAAGGTGTCCTTTAAGAGAAAGGAACCGGTGCTTCAATTACTATTACGTAACCAATCGAAAACAATAACCTGCTCACAATTATTTTTGTTTGAAAATCTGAATAACGGACGCAGCTCAAAAAGTTTCGCCGTCATGAAGTAGTAGATTATGAGATTACGTTTACTGTACTATTGCATTTACTGTACTATATCCCAGTATGAATTTATTTTGTAAGACAATACTATATTATTGAAGGATTGATTGATCGATTGTTATTGATTCCGGGCGCGGCAACTACTATGCTCATTATTCCCGTACATGTAGTGCGTGTCTTGCTAAGGGAGGCGGCAATGGTCTTCCCCCACTGGATGGCGAGATCCGGCGCCGACCGACCGTCGGCTAATTGGGTTTTCCCAACCAGGTATCTCCCACCAGCGGGGAACAGTCCCAGCCGGGTCAAGTTCTTAGTCCCCGACTGGTCTCCCTGTGTGTGTGGTAGTGTAGTGCATGTTAGAGTAAGTGTGTGTGTAAGGGGAGAGGGTAGGGCAAGGAAGAGGAAGGAAAGTTCGTGCGCGGTCCGTGGCCCGTTTGTTAGGGTACTGCTCCAGCATTCGCCTAGTGTTGATCGGAGAAACCACGGAAAACTACCGATCAGAGCAGCCAGCCGCAAGAATACTTCTCCAGACAGCGACTGAATTGGACCTAGCTGCAAGAGTCTAAAATCCTGCCGCCGTTTGGACTCGAACCTAGGACTTCCCAGTCAGAGGCGCTGCAGTGACATCAGTTGATGCACTGATCCACCGCTCCCGGTTTGAAGGATTGACAATTACATCAGGAAATATACTCTACGAAAATGAATGTCCACTGATAATATTTCTCAAGTAATCCACTTACTGTGACCTTACTTCATGACTGAAATCTACGACTTGAAACCGAAGGTTTCTCTCTACTTTGCTTCTAAGGAGACATACGAGTATTAACCAAATTATTACGGCCGAAGCGATCACACTCACAAAATTCAGGAACAAGGAAACCAAATTCAGATCTTGGGAAATTTTCCTTTTGTAACAGAACAATTAAAAATTGGAACAGTTTACCCGCAGCAATTATCAAAGCTTTTCCTCTAAGTGTCCGAAGCTTTAGAAATAAGTTAGAACAATATGAGAGTAATGGACATTAAATGAGTAAGTGCTGTGAAGTGCGGTGAAGTGCTGTGAAGTGCTGTGAAGTGCTGTGAAGTTCTGTGAAGTGCTGGTCAGTGTAATTCAAAGCAAAAACAGTGTAGTGTAGTGTAGTGTAGTGTAGTGTAGTGTAGTGTAGTGCAGTGCAGTGCAGTGCAGTTAAGTGTAGTGAACACGATCAATGAATTTAAAAAAAATTAGCCAATATTTATGTAGTTTGTATTAAATTTTAGAATCACCAACATATAATTATTGGATATCATGACAGAGTTGAAATATTTGTTATAATACTTAATATTAGTGATAGTATGATTATTGCATGTTCGGCTTGTACTGTACTAATTTTTTATTATTATTATTATTATTATTATTATTATTATTATTATTATTATTATTATTGTAATTATTTTCATTTAACTGCCACCGGGTTATACCCAATTATAGTTCAAATAAATGTATGTATATTTATCATTAAAAGAAGTCGTCGCCCAGAGACGTAAGAGTGATTCTTCGGCCTCAACACTTGGGTCTTATGAAGCTTACACTTCTCAATCATCAGTTGCTAAGACTAAAAACAAATCCACTTTTTGAAATGACAAAGTTCCAACTGACAAAATCGAAGAAAATAAGTTGTTTGTGTGACACGGTTCCGTCATCTGCTAAAAGTATAACATAGGTGGGATGTAATCTATGAACATAATTAGCTACTGTAAAAATCACTATTGGAGGTGGAAAGATTACTGAATAATGAGTTAGCAAATCTGTGACATCGATTTACTCGAAACGTCTGTAATGTTAATTGGAATCTTATTTTAAAGGGTGGAAATGGTAATATACCTTTCTGTCACTGCCTACCTCAATAAATGTTACTTGCCTATAAAGTGTACACGAGAGAGTAAGAAAACCTATATAGAAGTTATGACAAGTAAATGGAATGATAATAGTATCGATCACTATTTAGATGAAGGTTTAATGTCAACTTTGGTTAACAATCGATTATCCCTCTGACATTTCCAACAACCAACATTCGATATTAACGCGCTTTTCCTGAGTGATCAAAACTACGAAGGTCACTCGCATGCTTAGAAATACTGTGTCTGAATTGAATCAGACACCACTATTTGAGAACACTTTAGATTATGGGGAAGGGTTAATTGAAAATTACGAGCAAATTTTTATTGTATTACGCAAATGTTTTGAATTCGCAATAACTAATCTTCGTGGTGACTTTAACTTACCTTCATGGTGATCCTTAGAATAGCATGCTGTTATTTCTACAATTTTCTCTGACCGGAAACACAATAATCATAAAGAGTGTAACTGATAGGCTTTTCATAGAATATTTCGAAATTTCTAACTCAATCGAGTTCTTTTTTAAATGTTTCCTACATCTCTCAGATCTTTCTGCGCATTCATAAGTAACAACGAAAAGGTAGTGAATCCCAATACTAGTAATGAATAATCCCGTATAGCTCATCAGTTTATTAGTACATAATAAACGCAGGGAATGAGAAACCCTTGTGATTTCGCCAACCTTTTTAGGAGAATTCGTATGGGCATATCTCGACATTGAAGGATATTTGAAAACTCACTGCTCTCTGATACATGTCTACTTTCATTATCACAATAAATATTCAGCATAGAATTTCTAGATGATAACAATTTGACAATTGTTAAGAATTGCCTAACTTGATACCTCCCCAAAATAAATGGATACATATTTAAGGACTAAATAGAGGTAGAATCTGACATTTCCCAGGTTTCATGCATGACGCTTATATCATCAACATATAATACAATTTGTAACCAATTTGGTTTATTGTAATGATTTTCTGTTTCATACAAATAGTTTTCTAGATACAAAGAAACTTTTCAGATTTTGAATAATTTAGACAAAATCACCCAAAGTGGACCGTATTTGTGGAAAGAGGAAGTATTTCGTAAAAAAAGACAACTTTTTCCACGTGCGTAATCACATCAAGTAGCACATACTTCTATAGCGAATGATCCAATAAGAGGGTTTTTATATCGACTTGTTTACGCTCACTTCGAGATGCAATCAAAGTGTTATTGCAAGTCCATAACACTGCTATATAACTGGTCTGATATACGCAATAGTCGTGTCGCTGTGAGACAGGTTTCTAAGAACTAATCAACCGATGCAAATATGTTGTCAGCATCATTTTGTAAATGAAAAGGACAGCAAGTTTATTCGCCATAGTAAAACCGGAATTGACACCTGTACTTCAGAAGCAATCAAAGACAAGACTTTTAAATCACACTGACATCGTCAGAGTGATCCGTTGAGACTAAATGACAGATGAAAAGTTTTGTGACGGCTGTTCGTAATAAAATTAATGAATGCAAAAAAGTTGATCTCATTCGCCATGATTACTCCTTTTGCAGTAGCACATGGAACCATTGGAAGGAAAATAATGACAAATTTAGAGCAATATCTATTGTGAGTCAGGTCACTCGTCTGAAAAGAGATATTATTTAGGAATCGCAATGTTTGCCCGTTAGAATTGAAACACGTCTTCGAGAAAAAAAGAAGACAAAACTGTTTCAAACTACTGATCTTAACACCGATCAATCGACAGAGAAATGATGACTGAAAGGTGTGACGAGATGCTTCATAACAGGAAAAGAAATTGCTGCCAATAGTTTCGATTACACTTGAAGCAGAAACACAACACCAGGATCAGGAAACTGACGAGAAGGTATTCAGAGCAAAATATCCCGAATGACCGACGTGTGTGTGTGACAAATAAGATGCGTCTTGAAGAGGAAATCGGAGAAAAAGTCTTTTACATTAATTAAAACCGACTTCATAAACTCAATCAAGAAAATTAAGGCTGCAATATTTCGTTTCAACGGAAAAAGAACACTGACGAATTCGAATCATCCATCTCGATTACTTCCACATCAGCAACACGGTGTACCAATGGCAGGAAAAGACTGACAGCCAAATTTTTGGATAAAACTTTTTGAACAACTGATGATGTCAGATATGTTGAGACGAATAATCCTAAAAAAATGCAAATTGACCTGATGATACAAAAATGACAGCACGTTTTCCTCGCGGCGCAAAAAGAACACTTAAGACGCTGAAGTCACTGGATGACTTTCACTGCAGCAACACATTGCTCCACGGGCAGGACAAATCCGACGATAAAGAATTCAGGGCGACATCTGTCGCTCGTCTAGTCAGGGGGGGGGGGGCTTGCCTGAAAGACGATGCTAATTCCATAGGAAATCAATGACGACGGGTTTTTACTATAACTCACGTAATACGATCTATTTAGACAAAAGTGAAGGCTGGGAAGTTTTATCAAGATGAAAAAGAACGTTCAAAAGTTGGAGTCCCTCATCGCAATTACTTTCACCGCAGTACGTAGAGTTAAATTGCTAGCAAATGAATATCATTTGAAATGAATGTTCCGTTGTGATGAATAACAAGTACACAAGGAAGTTACAGTAAATTATCTCGATTACTTTCACTGCAGTAACACATCGCAGCACTAGCAGAAAATACTGACGACAGAGCGGGATCTAACACTCAGCAACTTCACGAGGGGAGCATACCCTCTATCAACAAGATGCGACTTCCACTGGAAACTAAAGAAATAACTTTTTAAAAACAAGCGGTAGTCAAATCTATCGAGACGAAAACGACGGCCGGAACTTTTCATCAAAACGGAGACGAACGCTAAGACGTTAGAGTCCCTCGTCTCGATTACCATGACCATAGCGACCCATTGAAGCAATGGCAACAAAATCCTGCCGGGCATTTAGAGTTAGATAGATCACCAAAGGGTTTCGTCGCGATGGATGAAAAAAAGCACGCTAAGAAGTTGCAGTCACTCGTCTCGATTACTTTCACCGCAGTAACACATTGCACCGCCGGCAGGAAAATACCGACGACACAGCATTTAGGCCGAGACGTATCGCCCGTCCGCCCGCGGGCGGGCCGGCGCGCCGCCCGCCGCCGACGCCGCCAGCCGCGCAATTTTCCACCCCATTTGTAGGCGCGGCGAGCGGGCAGGACGGACGGCGAAGGGCGCTATCTCGGGCACGGCGGAACGAACGACTCACCTGCCGCCACCCTCCCGCTAATGCAATTGCCTCGGGGATGAATGTTGCATGAACGGCGCGCGGACGCCGCCACCGCCGCCGCGGCGGGGTCGGGCCCCCCGCCGCCCCTGGTCCCCCTGCGTCACGGGAGCCTCCCTTCTTTCTTTCGACAGTGTATAAAGTTTTATTTCTCTAAACGAGATTGCCTGCGGCAATGTACCATGAGCGGCGAGGGGATGTCGATCCCTCCTTATAACGAGTCCTATGAGGCGCGCGGGAATAGTCGCGGGGGCGGCGCCGCGGGGGCGAGGGGGCGGGGCTCACAAAAACAAGGGCGGCGCCGGGACAAAGCCGAGCACAGCCCGCCGCCACCTGCGCGCGTGGTCGCTACCTGCGACCGGCTACTTACAACCAGCTGGCGCCGAAGCTGCTGGCGGCGGCGGCGACCGCTCCAGCGGTCGCTGCGGGGCCTGCTCGTCCGCGGGCGGGGGCGGCGGCGCTGGCGACGACGGCGGTGACGGTGGCGGGGGTGGCGGCGCTGGCGGCGGCGCCCGCGGTGACGGCGGTGGCGCCGGGGGCGGACGCCGCCCGCGGGGCGAACAGCACCAGGAGCAGCAGCGACAGCGACAGCGG
Organism: Teleogryllus occipitalis; assembly: GCA_011170035.1. NCBI lineage: Eukaryota > Metazoa > Arthropoda > Insecta > Orthoptera > Gryllidae > Teleogryllus > Teleogryllus occipitalis. Next base: position 11,398 of record BLKR01010785.1, read on the forward strand.
CAGCAGCGGCGGCGAGGCGGGCGAGGGCGACGCCGACAACGGCAGCGGCCGGGGCAGCGCGGCCCTCGGGCGACGCCGCATGCTGGCGCGGGCCACTGCAACAGGTCGACGGCGACGCTGCAGCAGGGCCGGGCGTGGCGCGCGGGCGAAGCCGCGGCTGGGCGAAGCGCGCGCGCCTGCTACCTGCCCGAGCGTCTCCGGCGCGCCCGGGGCGAAGCGTCGGCGTCGTGGGCGGCGGTGCGCGCGCGGTCGCAGCGTCGAGACGCCTCCGCGGCCGGGCCGGGACTGCCGCCGCGCCGCCGTCGCGCGCCGCCCATTGGCCCTAGCACCCCCACCCGGCGCCGCGCCGCGCCGCCCCATTGGCCGCGCAGGGAGCGCGCGGCGCCATTGGGCAGCGAGGCGCGCAGGCCGCGCGACGCGGCTCGACGCCCGGCCCGCGGCGTCGGCCGCCACCGCCGCCGCCGCAGCCTCCGCCGCCGCGCCGGCCCCGCCAGGAAATGATGGGCCATTTGTCGGCCTTTCAGCGCACAGCGCTCCTTCCGTCTTAGCGCCAGCTGCGCGAGGCAGGGGTGCCAGACGCGGACCCGTGACGAACGGCGTCCGCCGAGGGTCGACTCGGCGGCCCTCCACCCACGCAAACCCACTCACCCTCTCACTTCACCTCACCGCCGTCTTCGTTTCCAGGGGCGACCAAACGCCGGCGTGTCATCTGCGCGCTCTCTCCCCGCCCCTCCCATGGGGACACTCGCCTCTGCGCACCCCTGGCAGGGCGCTGACCTGCCGGGCCGCAGCTGCACCCAATCTCGGCACGATATTGCGCGGCCTTCGCCGGCGTCGCATATTGGGGGCCCGCATATTGCAGGCGCGCAGTGCCGCCCCGCCGAGCGGACGGCGTCCCGGCGCCCGGTCGTCCCACGCCGCCGCCGCCGCCGGCAATAAGCGGCGTGGGCGAGCGCGGGGCGGAGACAGTGGCAGCCAAGGCGTCGCCCGCCCGGCGGTTCGAGTCCTGCCGCTCGGTAAACAGGCCCGGCGGCCTCCGGAATGTCCCCCGATAAATAACGTTCGCTACGGGATGTGTCCTGGGGGACGTGCCCGACCGCTAAAGCGGCCCCCCGTTCGCTCTCTCGTCCTGCCGCCTCCGCCCTCCCCCTCCCAACGTTGCCTCCGCCGCGCGCTACACCGCGGCGGCGGCGGCGGTGCTCTGCTCCTGTTCCGTTCCACGCCCACTCTCTCCAACGCCTTGGCTTCCAACTTCCTCTCCTGCCCCTTCGACGCGTTGTAGGTCCCATTGCCCCGCTTTTTCTTCTCCCTCCTCCTCATCCTCCTCCTCCTCCTCCTCTTCCTCGTAAACGCCTGCTCCCTCGCGACATTTTGGTGCTCCGCTGCTGTTCAATGCCACGATCACGGTCCCTCTTTCTTCTCCATCCCCGTCCGCGTCCGCCCTTATTCCTTCGCGGATGTCGTAATTCTGCTCGTTATCATTCGCCCGCTATCTCTCTCCCTCTCTTTCTCTTTCTTTCTCTCTCTCTCTCCCTTCAATTTCCACCTCACAAATTCCTTCGCGTCGTCGTTCACGCTTTGCTCCAGTTTTCTTAACCACTCGTTCTCCCCTTTCTCCTTACTCATCATTGCCTACGCCTGCGCTCTGATATCGCACGGGTACCAAGTTCTGTCTGACTTTCTCTTCTTTCTCCCCTTTCTCCTTCGTTCCCATCTTCTTCCTCTTCTCGTTCGCGGCGTCGCCGATGTCCCGTTCGTTGCCTCCCGTTTGTTCTCCACCGATTTCTCTCTTCGCCTTCCCCTCCTCCCGCATCTACTTCTTCGCGTCGTCGCCGGTGCTGTGCTGCCGTCCAGATCCCCGGTCGGTCGCTCGCCGCCGCCGCCGCCGCCGCCGCCGCCGCCTCCGCCGCCGCCGTCGCCGCCGCCGCCGCCACAGCATACAAACAGAGCTCGGGGCATCGCTCCGCCGCCGCCGCATTTCCATAGAAGCTGGCGTGGGCGCGGCCTTCGCGTAATGAAGAGCGTTGTTCCCACACCTGAGGCAGAGACAAGGACGGCGGCCGAGACGAAGGCGATCGTGGAGGCGGCGACGGAGACGCGGACATAGACAGCGGCAGAGACGGAGGCGGTGGTGGCGGCTGAGCAGGCGACGGCTTCGGTGGCGGAGGAGGAGGAGACGGAGACGTAGTCACAGACAGCGACTGAAATGGAGAAGGCTGCGCGGCGGAGGTGGGGGAGGAGGAGGAAGAGGAGGAGGGGAAGACGTAGACACAGACAGCGATTGAAATGGAGACGGTGCCGCCGGTGGAGGTGGGGGAAGAGGAAGAAGAAAAGGGAATGGGGGAGAGGGAGGAGGAAGAGGTGGTCACGGACAGCAACTTAAATGGAGGCGGCGTTGGCGGCTGAGGTGGGGGAGGGGGAGGGGGAGGGGAGGGGAGGAGGAGGAGGCGAAGACGTAGTGAGATAGTGACGGAAATGGAGCTACGGCGGCAGCGGTGGTGGGGGAGGAAGAAGAGGAAGACGTGAAGGAGACGTAGTCACTGAAGGCGACAGAAATGGAGACAGCGTCGGCGGCGGAGTTGGAGAGGAAGAGAAGGAGAAGTGGGAGGGGGAGGAGGATGAAGAAGAGGAGGAGGAGGAGACGTAGTCACACACAGCGACAGCGTCAGAGACGGAGACGGACATAGCAGCAGCGGCGTCTTCAGAGGCGGAAGTGGAGGTGGAAGAGGAGGCAGAGGGCAGGTGGAGGTAGAGATGGAGGCGGGGTGGAGACGGAGGTAGAAGCGGAGGACAAATCATTGGTGACGGAGGCGGAGGAGACGGCGACGGAGACGGAGGCTGCGGCGGGGAGGTGGCGGGAGCGGAGGCGGAGATCGGCTACCGGGAATAGCAGCTGCGTCCGAGACGACGTGAAGACTCTGGCGACATTCTACACTGGAAGCTGCGTACGTGATCGACTATTACGAAACGCTGATGGACAGATTGTAGCGTTGGCAGTGGTTGAGAATAGATCTAAAAGTTATTTCTCCTATCTTTTCTGCTACCCTGACAAGAGGTGAAGAAAAATCATTGGATGTTTACAATTCGCGATTGAAATAGTTATATTCTAATGAATTTTACTTCAAAATTTTCCATTGCGGTTAATAAATATTGCGAGATGTGTCAATAATACTCTCAAAACATTTTAATACATTTTGTTTTTAGGTCTATCATCCACAATTATTGCAATACGATAAAATACTGATCGTTCGAATCATTATTTGAAATTCAAGGTGAGAGTTATTGCTATTGAATATTTCTCAAGACAGGCAGAACTCACGTATTAGTAAAATGAATGAGTCTCTCGATGCTGATAAATATAATGATCAAGACCACAGCAACAGTAGTAATGGCACGGTGGGTGAATATCAACGATAGCAAAAGTATCAGTATATAGTGTTTAGGGCAGAGAGCGTCTGTTCAGGGGTGTTGGAGACAATAACCTGCAGTGTCGGTAGCAGAATGAGTGAGTGTGAGTGAGTGAGTGTGAGTGAAGGTGGTATTATCAGTGATGGTGCTAACAATAGTAACGATGGTAATATTACTGATTATCATAATGACAGTAAACAAATAGGATTCACTGATAGTGAAAGCTATAATGATAGAGACATTCGCTAGCGCAAAAGTAGTCGCATGTGCAGTGGTTTTCACTACGTGTATTCAGAGAACGGCTTTGTAGGGAGCATTAAGGTGGCTACACACGTTTGGTATTCGGTGAGTAGCGATTGATCGATCGCCCAATCTCGAGTAGTAAGAATTAGGTTGTTTGCTATTTACCGGGCGTCAAACATTCGGTGCTCGCCCTGCAGGCACCATTTCGATCTTTTGGTCATCAAAGGAAGCGAACATTCGCAGAGAACCTCGGTTGCTCGGGATTGGGCGGGCAGCTGCTTGCTACTCGCCAAATGCCGTATGTGTGGAGCCGTCTTCAGAAATAACATCTAAAGTATTATGAGTGACGCTTAAAATGTCCGTGACAGTGACAGTTACAAAGAGCAAAGGAGTATCAGTGATGGCGACATCAACGATGGTGACGTTAACACTGACGCTGGTACCGGGAGCGGTAGCTCAGTGATCTCACTCAACTGATGTCACTGCAGCGCCTCTGACCGGGAGGTCCTAGGTTACACTCCCCACGGCGGCAGGATTTTCGACACTAGCTTTTCAGCTAGATCGAGTTCTGTCGCTGTCTGGAGGAGAATTCTAGCGGCCGGCTGCTCTGATCGGTAGTTTTCCGTGGTTTCTCCGATCAACACCAGACGAATGCCTAACAAACGGGTCACGGACCGCGCGCGATCTGTCCTTCCTCTTCCTTGTCCTATCCTCTCCCCTTATACACACACTTACACTAACATGCACTACACTACCACATATTCCGGGAGACCGGTCGGGAGCTTAGAGCTTGTCCCGGCTGGGGCGGTGCCTCGTTGGTGGGAGAGTCTTGATTAGGAGGAAACCCCACTAGCCGCCGCTAGGTCGGCGCCGGATCTCGCCATTCAGCGGGGAAAGATCACTGCCATCTCTCGAGAAAAAATCATGCACTACACTAACGGGACTAATGAGCAAAGCAGTTGACGTGCCCGGAAACACGAAAAAATCAATCAATCAATCTGACGCTGGTGACGACGATGCACAATCCGATACTGAAAACAATTGTAGTAGTATCACAGGTGGTGTGTGTGTTAAAACGAAGCATGATGTGTTTGTGGCAGGTAAGAACATTACATTGTATTCACGGAACGGCAGTAGGGGGACAGTGTCTAAGGTATTATGAGCCACAAGTGTCAGTGACGGTTATCTAGAGGGAGAGATGGAAACAACATCATCAATGGTGACAACGATGGTGATGGTAACACTGATTCTGATGACAATAAAAGATGCGCCACTGAAATCTACCGTGACAGTACAATTGCCGAGTGGTCTAGTACGTAGAAGCATGTTGTATTTGTGACAGCAGTGTGGACAAAACATCGTATGCAGAGTATGACTATGGAAGGGATGTTAAACCCAACCTCCGTGGAATTCTGTGTTATTGAGGGGTCTGTGACGGTTTCAAAGAGAGCGAAAGTTGTAGCCACAGTGATGCTGACAAAGATGTATGTTGTAATGCTGATGTTTGTGTCGACGATGAACAATGTGATAGTGAAGGCTACCAAAGGCAGTACCACTGGCGGTGGGCTGCAACGTAGCAGCTGTGATTGTAACAGCGCTGCCAACACATTGAACACAGAAAATGGCTGTGGGTGAGACGTTAAACACATCCTCGTAGGTATTCCGTGTCAGTATCAGTGACAGTTTCGGAGAGAGCGAAGGTTACAGCATCAGTGATACTGATAACGATGGTGTCAGTAATGCGGACTCTGGTGATGATAAACAAATGCGGTAGTGAATGCTACGGAGGCCGTGCCACTGGCAGCGTAGACGTTTGGTGTATTTGTGACAGCACTGTGCACACTATATCAAATGACGAGAATAGCTGTGGAGAGATTGTCAGAGACAATCTGGAAAATATTCTGTATTTCTGTGTGTCAGTGACATTACAGAGAGAGAGAGTGAAGGTACCAGCAACGATCGAGATAGTAATGCTGACAAGGATCTCGACGGTAAACAATGTGATAATGAAAGCTAGCGAGGCAGTATCACTGACGGTGTGATCTGCAACGTATACGCATGCTGTATTTGTGAAAGCTCTGTGCATACTACTTCGTATAAAGAGAATGACTGTTGAGAGGTTGTCAGAGACAATCTCGAAGATATTCTGTGTCAGTGACGTTGCAGAGGGAGCGAAGGGAACTGCAACGATGATAATGCTGACGCTTGTGTCAACGATAAACAATGCGATAATGAAAGCTATCGAGATAGAACCATTGGCGGTGTGGGATGTAACGTAGAAGCATGTTTCATTTGTGACAGCGTTGAGCAAAACTACATCGTATGCAAATAAGGGCAGTAAAGAGGTTGTCAGAGGCAGCCTTGAAGATATTCTGTCAATGTGTGTGTGTGTGTGTGTGCGTGTCAATAACGTTTAAGAGAGAGCGAAGGTAATAGCAACAATGGTGATAGTAACGCTGACGTTGATATCGACAATAAACAATGCGATAATGAAAGCTACCGAGGCGGTACCACCGGTGATGTAGGCTGCAACGAAGCAGATGTGTTTGTGACAACGCTGCAAACACAACATCGAACACAGGGAATGCTGTAGAAGCGACGTTAAAGACATCCTCGGAGGTATTCTGAGACTGAGTATCATTGGCGGTTACAGAGAGTGAAGGCAACAGCAACAGTGATCCTAACAGCGATGGTGACAGTAATGCTGACTCTGGTGATGGCGATAAACAACGTGTGAAAACTACATAGTGAACATAGTGAAAACTACCGAGGCAGTGCCACTGGCGATGTGACGTGCAACATAGATGCATGCTGTATTTGTGACTGTGCTATGCACACTACATCGTATACAGCGAATGACCGTGGACAGGTAGCCAGAGACAATCTCGAAGATATTCTGAATCACTGTGTGTCAGTGACCTTTCAGAGAGGGCGATGACAACAGCACCAATGGTGATACTAACGCTGATGCTGATGTCGACAATAAACAAGGCGATAGTGGAAGCTACTGAGGCAGTGCCACTGCCGATGTGGGGTGCAACATAGATGCATGTTTATTTTGTGACTGAGCTATGCATACTACATCGTATACAGAGAATGTGAAGAGTTTGTCAGAGACAATCTCGAAGATATTCTGTGTTACTGTGTGTCAGTGACGTTCCAGAGAGGGCGAAGGTAACAGCAACAATGGTGATAGTAACGCTGGCACTGATGTCGACAATAAATAGTGAATATCACATATGACGAATATAAGATAATAAAAACAGTGAATATAACATGAGAATATAAGACAATAAATATTGAAAGCTACCAAGGCGGTACCTCTCGCAGCGTGGGCTGCAACGAAACAGCTGTGTTTGTGACAGCGACGTGTACACCGTTTACAGAGAGGGGCCGTTGGGGAGCGTTAGTGGCACGGCACCAATGTAGGTAACGCCGGCGCGGCGGCGGCGACGGAGGCGGTGGCGGCGGCAGAGGCGGCGGCAGAGGCTGCGGCAGACGCGCCGTCGGCCGCACGCGCGTGCCACAGCCTGTCACGCGCACGCTGCCGCCGCCGCCGCCGCCGCCGCCGCCTCCCCAGAACCCCCAGCCCGCGCGCGGCCCCCGGGAAGCAATCGTTAACGCGAGACTTACATGGAACAATGCCGGGGGGGTTTATTGAAGGCGAAACTACCAGCGTTTTTACAGTCTCCAGAGGGGCGCCGACGACGAGGTAAGCGCTCAATCCGCCGGGTTAAGTCGCCGCCCGCCGCCCGGGGTGTCCAACAGCTCCGCGTTCCTCGATGGCGTCCTGGCTGCCAATGCTTCTAAGCCAGGGGTGTCCAAATTGCAAGGCCTCAAGAACCACAACTAAAACCTTTAATATGGTTGCTGGCCATATTTACAGAACTCGGGCCATCGACACCTGACTTATTTGTATTGTTTGATTGATTGATTGATTGTCAGTGATTCCGGGCGCGTCAACTACTCAGGTCATTAGTCACGTAAGTGTAGTGCATGTTAATTCATCGTGAGGTGGAGGTGATCGTCCCCCACTGGATGGCGAGATTCGGCGCCGATCTACCGTCGACTAGTGGGATTTTCCCCAACCAGGTATATCCCATCAGCGGGGCACCGCCCCAGCCGGGACAAGTTCTAAGGCCCCGACCGGTCTCCCGCCATGTGTGGTAGTGCAGTGCATGTTAGTGTGTGTGTGTGTGTGTGTGTGTGTGTAAGGGGTGAGAATAGGTCAAGGAAGAGGAAGGAAAGATCGCGCGCGATCCGTGGCCCGTACGTTATGGTACTGCTCCGGCATTCGCCTGGTGTTGATCGGAGACCACGGAAAACTACTGATCAGACCTGCCAGCCACTAGAATTCTCCTCCAGACTGCGAATGAATTCAACCTAGCTGAAAAGCGAGTGTCGAAAATCCTTCCGCTGTCGGGACTCGAACCTAGGTCCTCCCGGTCAGAGGCACTGCAGATGCAGTGAGCCACCGCACCCAGTTTTTTATTGTTGATTTCGGCATTTTGCGCAGCTGCTCTGAAAGAAGGTAAGGAATGTGTTTGTCTGTCTGGTCGTATCATGACCAACACAGGGAAACACATTGCGATGAATTTGAAGTACTGAACTGACTATAAAAATATCCTAAATCTAAATTTAACAAATTTTTCATTAAGGGAGTTTTGATCTGACGACGACGATTTTGCGGCGCGTGCGCTAAGCACGCAAAGTTCTCGCCCGATGTGGAAGCATCGGACTCTCATTTATGACTAAAAACCTGTAATAGGCCACAATAACTTGCACTTCGGGCCGCATGCGACCAGCGGGTCGCCAGTTGGTCCACTCTATTCTAAGTCTAGGACAACGTTCCTGCCGGAATTGTGTTACGAAGAAGCTTAACATTTTTTAAACTTGTTTATCGCAAAGCACAAATGATCGGGATGGGTAACTGCAATTGTAAATGCGACGATTGACTATTTATGTATTTATTTATTAATAATTTGCTTCAACACAGGGTAATGACAATAAATAAATAAATAAATAAATAAATAAATAAATAAATAAATAAATAAATAAATAAATAAATAAATAAATAAATAAATAAATAAATAAATAAATAAATAAATAAATAAATAAATAAATAAATAAATAAATAAATAAATAAATAAATAAATAAATAAATAAATAAATAAATAAGAGCACTGAAGAAATAAAGGCCACGACCCCTAGATAGAATGCTAGCTCACTAGCCGTTACGCCAGGCACGGCAAACCGCGCCCCCACCATCTACTTGCCCGCCCGCAAGGCGCTAGTACGGGCAGGGGCATCTTCCCCTGACTCATTTCCTCTTAAAATCCAGGAAGGGGTGTACGTGTGCAAGCTGGAGCGGCGCGAGGCGGTAAATAGTGGGTTCATACGAAAATATGCTTGCCGGATTTTTTTTGTATCAAATAACCGAGAATTGTATTATGTTTATACACTTTACTACTTATTACTATTTTTTAATGTTTATTTTCTTACTAAATTCTTCCTTATATAATCACCTTTGCTAAGTGACAGAAATATGTTTGAATGGCGAATTCTTTGCTTATTTCGTTTTATGTCGTGTCATTAAAGTCATTCAGTTATTTATTGTATTTAGCAATAATGTGAAATAAATTATCAAGCCTCTATAAATTAATAATTCTCGCTTACGGACGTACAGCCTTTTAAGCAGTCAAGAATATTTGTCTGTTAAACCTGACCTGAACGTAGAAAGTTCATGCTTTTATATCACTCTTAAGTAAACAGGATTACAAAATCAAGATTATTTTGATGAAATTTTTAAAGTTTTTACTCTCAATTGAGAATTTGAAATTGGACTGGTGAATTATTTCATTTTAATAGATAATTTCTTTGCCTTAAAGAGAAAATTGGAATCAGTATAACTAAATTTGTGATAATAACTGTCAAGTAACTTCCCCCAAAGACTGTCGAGGGCCAGGTATCCAGTGACGCACCGCCATTCTGGAACAAATTGTACAATCCTTACTTTTAAATCTCGTGCCAATTTCTCTGGACACAGTGCTCGCGAGCTCTAGTAAGCTTTGTTACCTTGCCCGCGACCTTGACATGCCTGCGTTACGCTTTTGGTCACTTCAGCTAGAGAAAAGGACATTTGACATAAGAATATTCAAGACTAAACTAACTCAGACATTTTTATGTAACATTTGCGAATCTCAGTTACGAAATTTTATTATACCCCCATCTCAACCAAATTTTAAAAGTTAACTTTAACTAGTAATTTATGAATTAATTACACTATAAATATCGGGAAGCTTAAATGTTTTATGTAAAATTAGTTCAATAAAATTTGATACTACTGCTTACTGTATAAAAATATTACATTTTTACGAAAATGTTTAGTTTGAATGTAAACTAGAATACGTTCACTTAACATTTGAAACTTATAAGAGATAATGAACTGTTCTAAAGCTTCATTTTTTTTAATTTCAGAAGGAGTTTTAACTAGCGTAAACTCTAGATATGTGATAGCTTCATGGAATAATGGCCTTGCAATAACCCATCCAGCGACGGCGAATAAAGAGACCTCACGGAGACAGACATCTTTTTCAAATAAAAAGATTTCGTATTTGAAAGCGCTTTTAAGTTTCAGAATATCATAATGTTTTTCAAGTCTTGGCATTGCCACTTCTTTTAATAAGTTACATACTCCAGAGTTAATTCGAAAGCTTGATAACCACCAAAGGAGGAACAGTTATGTCTAAATATTTTGAGAAGAAATTTGTCATGTGTCCTCAATTCTTTAATTTGTGTTTCTCATATATGTCTTTCGAAATTTGAACATTTATTACTGTCTTTGGATCGAACATTTCAAGTCTTCTTTATTCGGCATGATATCATTAGGTCCCAATTTTACTTTGAAGTTGTTAAGATCCTTGCAGGCTGCAATGTAACACGCCTTACTACAAATGTGAAGAACTTTCAAGCAGTAAAACGATTGAAAGAATATACCTAGGCAAGGGGATCACTTCAATATCAGATACAAAACCGATATTCTGGGACAGTTAGGATTTTTATAAAAATATGAAATATAAAAGAATTGAAATGAACTACGTAAACATTTGCACGAATAACCCACCCCAGATGAGCATTAACCGATCCGATAAGAAGATGCCAGGTTGGGAAAATTAAGTCGTGTAGTTTTCTACTATTGTACGGCTATAATCTACTTCTTCATCATCCATATGGTGTTTACGAATTTAAAAGGAATCTCGAAGTCGTGAAAGAACATGAACCAACCTTTGATAAAAATGTAAATGTTTTATCTGAGGCCTGATCAGGTAATAGTAGAGGAGCAATAATATTGCAGGATAAAAGCTGCGAAATCTAAAGTAATAGCTAAGTTAAGAAGAAGAGTAGCAGTAAGTAGAGGTACACCAAATACCAAGCAACTGCGTAATACCAAGGTCTCGTCCACAATCATGTCGAAAAGTCTATAAATGTAGTGTAAACTCCATTTTCATACAAGTGTCCAATCAAAAATGTGTAATACTTTAAAATAAATATAAATTATATTATTTCCAGCATCATAAACAGTTTTGGTTTAAACAATATTCTGCGAAAAACGAAAAATGCCCGAGGTTTTGGCCTATAATAATCACACAAATCTTATAAGACCACGTGAGCAATAGGGAACAGGTCCTAACAGTGGACAATAAGTGATTGATTGATAGTGGTTCCGGACGGGTCAACTGAAGAGGTCATTAGTCCCATAAGTGTAGTGCACATTTTTTAAATCGAGAGGTGGCGGTGATCCGGCGCCGACCTACCGTTGACTAGCGGGTGTTTCCCCATTCAGGTATGTCCCACCATCATGGCTCCGCCCCATCCTGGACAAGCTCTAAGCTCCCGATCGGCTTCCAGGCATGTGTGATAGTGCATGTTCATGTAAGTGTATAGGTAAAGGATGAGGATAGGACAAGGAAGACGAAGGAAACATCGCGTGCAGTCCTTGGCTCGTTTGTTAGAGTACTGCTCCGGCATTCAGAGGCACTGAAGTGACATCAGTTGATGCACTGAGCCCCCCTCAATAAAGGACAATGAAGTGGCCGAAATGAAAGAATGATGAATTCGTGTTTCCGGACGTGTCAACTGCTGTGGTCACTAGTTCTGTAAGCGTAGTGAAGTTTTTATCCGGGAGATGGCAGTGATCTTCCCAGGTTTGGCAGCGAGATTCAGTGCCAATCTACACTTGGCTGGCCGGGTATTTCTCGAAGCAGGTTTTTCTCACCAGCGCGGCACCGCCCCAGCCGGAACAGACTCTAAAATCCCGACTGGTCTCCTGACATGTGTGGTTGTATGGTGTGTGTATGCATATGAATGCGTTTGTATATGAGTGTGCAAGTAAGGGGTGAGGATAGGACATGGAAGAGGAAGAAGACCACAACATAATGGCTGAGACGTCAGATCGGCCGTCTGTGACGCGGCTCATCCCGGACAGCCAAGTATCAAGTGGAAGGAAAGATCGCCCGTGTCCCGTTTGTAAGGGTACTGCTGCGGCATTCGCATAGTATTGATCGGAGAAACCATGGAAAACTACCGATCAGCGCTGCCGGTCGCTGAAATTCTCCCTCAGACAGCGACTTAACAATATAGCTAGTATCGAAAATCCTGCCACTGTTTGGTCTCGAACATGCGATCTCCCATTCAGACGCACTGCTGTGACATCAATTGAAGCCCTGAGCCACCGAAGTCGGTAAAAAAATAGAAGAAAAATACGAGACACAGACAAGAAGGAACGAAAAAGAATGGGGAAACTAGGAAGAAAATGAAGATAAAGAATCAAAAGGACGGAAGGGGACAAAGATAAAGGAAGAGAAGAGGAGAAGGAGATGGGAATACGGCAAATATTTGAGCGAAACGCAACGCACTGCTAAACGATTGAGTCACGCGCATCCCCTCTCCCATTGCGCCGGCCTTTAACCACAGGTAACTGAACGCAGCGCCGTTGTGTTCCGTTGCGCTGTGATCGACCGCCGGCCTCCCGCTCCGCGAGTCGCCTCGTTTATCGCGAGCTGGGCGCCGGCGCGCGCCGAGGCGCGGGGTGCAGGGGGGGCGAGGGGCGGGGCGGGCGGAAAACCAAACAGTGCCGCGCGGAGGCAACTCGCTGCGCGTAATGAGACGCATTGCTCCCCGCGCGAAATCGGAGCCCCGGCTGCAGGGGTGGAAGGGGGAGGAGGAAAATGGTGGAGGGGGAGGGGAGGGGAGGGCGCCGCACCGAGCTGCGCTGCCTTCCTCATCATTAACTCGCCGTTGCGGGAAGCCACGTCGTGCGTCCGCGCCGGGAAGAGGCCCCTGTGGGACGCCCTGTGTTCCCCATGCGCTGGCCGCCGCCGCGCCGAGCCGCGTCGCCTCGGATGCGGTTGCTCGGTGGAATTCATAGTGGATACTTATAAGAATAAGGGATTGGCCTGGTGGGTTACAAGTGGTCATCATCCAGTATTAAACGGATAAGTCGATTTTCTCGGTATCACGATTTCCAGGAATATTCATATTGGCGATTACTCGATATGCCAGGCAAGCCGAAATCCCCGGCAAGTGAAAATCCGCAGTAATTCGAAAACTCCGGCAACTGCCCCCAATTATTACATTTTCTCAATAAGTCGAATACCCGAGTAAATAGAATATCTCAATAAATAGAACACTCCAATAACTCTAATATCTCAATAACAAGATACCTCAATACCTCGAATACCCCGATAAATAAAACATCCTAATAACTCCAATATCCCGCAGCCATTTCCTCAGCTTGCTGCTCCCTGTCACCAAGTGACGATTAAAGACAACTATGAAGAGTGTGAGAAATCTGTGGGAGCTTTGAAACTCTTCTGATATAAAAGATCGATAAAACGTGCGTTGGTATGCTCCGATTATGAACATTTAACTTGACTGCTTAAGTTGCCTACACACGTGGCGGTGTAAAATGTTTGCTCTCCTGGGTTGATTTTACTTGGTCTGGTTTTCCTGAAACCTTTAAGAAAGGTGTCAAAGCTTCATTCCATTCAAAATTACAATGAATACGTTTTAGAAACGAAACATGTTGTTAAATTGATTTTGAAATACCGGACGGTCATTGTAGACATAATGCAACAAAATCATTAACGGAAATTCTCTCTTAACGGCCGGCCTGCGTTAAGGATTTAACTCTCGCTCGTCCGTTAAGAACAATCAAAAGTAATGAGTTGTAGCAAACGATGGCGTACGTTTACAATTATTACAATAAACGTAAATTTCTTGTTTATACGAGTAAGTTTCTTCTTAGAAGGAGATGGTATTACAAAAAATATTGAACACGACCGATAACACACACACACACAAACATACTCATATAATAAACTTCAGCTATTGTCTCAGTCTACAAATTTCATCATCGTTTGTCATTTATTGTTTATCGCCTTAATCATTTCTTTTCTATTTAAATTACATTATATAAATGCAGCTCAATGATCGGTTTATCACAAGAAACATTTTTATTTCATGTTCGCTTTCATCAACACGGAATACATAATACCACAGTACGTAGTAACCATTACCCTCTGCATTCTATTGTCCGTTTTAATAACAAGACCTATTATCTACAAATATTCTTTGTGCGCGTACTATAACTCTAACAATCACTACTTCAAATTAATTTTGTATTAATTTCCACAGTATATTTTCGACACGGTGTACATATTTGCTTTTGATATTCGAAGCCAATAACTTTCGGAAAGTAATTAAATGGCAATTTCGACTTTCAAAGTCTTCTTATTTTTTCTATTTCGTTGTCATTTTTACACTAGTATTTTGCACGATCTAAGCTTTCCAATTGACTGTTCATAGTAATTTTCAAATTCACTCGAGATCAATCACACGATTCAATCGAGAAAGATGGTTAAACGTAAATATCTTTCTACCCGTTTTCTCACTGCCATATGCTTCCAGACTACTTCCGGAACTGGGTTGGATGTTTTACTGTCTGGGAACTATTACCTAAAATTTAATTGACTGATGATCTGATGTGAAAAAGTGTCGGGGATTAAGAGAACAAACATATTAATTGGATGGAGAAACAATGGATATTTAGACTTAAAAGCTTAAAGCATATTATTGCACCCCGTGAGACAGAATTAAGGCAATTAGCAAGAGATAAAATGTTAATAATATAATTAACGCTTTACATTAATAATTCCTTTAAACAACTTTACTTTTTGTCGATTCTAAATGACCATATTCAAATACTTTTGGGTGCAACATACGTAACATAATCTTTGCGTTAATCTGACATTTCTGAGAGTCAAAAACTTACTTCCAAATATTTGAAGAGGATATGCATTTGTAATCGCATGACAGAAAAGACTGGGAAATCTCTAAGTCCCGCAACAGGGGGAACCCCCGTGGATCAACAGCGATTCAAAAGGCGCCGGGCCACGGAGCGTGGTGCGCAGCGGACGGACGTGGTGAGGCGAGGAGTGGGTGCGCCGGGGCGGGTGGCGGGGGGCGAGCGGGGCGGCAGCAGCTGAGAGCGTCTCGCCCTCGCCCGGATTATCGCTCGTTTATATCCCCAACAGACGCCGCGGACCGAGCCGGCTGCGGAGGAAGCCACACACTGGGCCTAAATGACTCGACCGGCCCATGTAAAATAAATAAATAACAAATAAATAATAAATAATAAATAATAAATAATAAATAATAAATAATAAATAATAAATAATAAATAATAAATAATAAATAATAAATAATAAATAATAAATAATAAATAATAAATAATAAATAATTATCCGATAATAAAAGATTAATCCGACTTTTGTCAGCTAGCAGTGTCCCGAGACCTAGGCCCTGTTTTTATTTATTATCTTTGTCTGGGATTGAGGGAGACATGTGGCAACCAAGACGTCCCATCAACGTGGCTAGCTTACTTTGCCTGCTGGAGGTTTCTTTCACCACACAGCTATAGAATCCGAGATGGTTTTTATTAGAAAGCCTCATTTTTGCCCCGGCCGGGAATCGAAACCCGGACCGCCTCATGTAAAGCTAGTATGAGCGACTCGAAGGTCTTGATAAATAAGTAAAAAAAACAACAACAAATGTTTGGAACTTTCTAGAAAGAAAGAAACTTTCTGGGAAGGTTTTCAAGGACATACAATGGGGAAATACTCTTGTTTCTATCTTTTCAGCATAACATGAATTGTTATTACTTAATTCAGAAGACTGGAGATAATTAAACCTTATTTTTTTAATGAAACTTTTTTTTAATTCTTTGGATTATTTTTTAAGATGCACGGACTCTGTATTATGTTGAGAATTTTATTTTATTATGAACTTGCTTAGGACAATTTTAACTTGAAAATACACGGTGAAGTCGCCACGGTAAGCTAGTAAATAAATAATAAACGAGCATATAAGAGCTACGTGCTGAAAATTACAATTCGAAAATACTAGGAAAATCAAGAGCCCAATTATAGTAGATTATCAAATTCATCAAAATCAAAACAGAGATTTACACACGAATGTTAAAAAAATGCAGAAACAAAGAAAAGATGAATTGCTTCCTCTGAACTTCATTGCAATCAGAACCAAAAGATTAACCAACAGATCCTTCAAGAATTCCCAAAGTCTAATTGTGCTACATTGCCAAACAAGTTCAAAAGTAAATTTGATAAACGTTTAATGTACGGAGAAATCTTGGGGAAATTGCAAAGAAAAACAAAATTATTCGTTTTATGTTCTAACATCTTATCTACGTACGCTTCTTTCACATGAAACAAAATCAGGGGAAATGCGTGTTTGGAAAGTGTTCAATGAACGGGTGTGCTTTGGGACGTATCACGGTAGCGTACTGCAGTCAACTTTTCCCTGTCTTTTACCTATCTTCCCAAAAACATCATATCCCGCTTACTTCCGTTCCTCGTGAGTACAAGGAAGAGCATTGCAAGTTACCCTTGAAAGATCGCCCTTTCGCTTCCGTATAAAAGAACATGGAAGAGAGATTGAAGAAAGACTGCTTTGTTCATTTTGTGTAGCTATAGTACTGGAATGGCAAGAGAAACTAAAGACAGATTATTTTAAAATTAAACTAGCGAATATTCGTAAATTATGGAAACTGATTCTTACATATGCCGTTGGCAGTTCCAACGAGTACGGAAAAGGGGACCATGGTCTTCTCTTAAAATGAACAGAATTAAAATAATCCTATTTTGCTCAGATGACATGCACAGTTCGGAAGATTCTACCACGTTCACCTGTATTCGAGGTTTTCACTCGATTGGTGCGAAAACATCTTAATATTTACGTTAACCATGAATAAAAACTAACTAAATTGTTTCCTCCTTCGCCGTTCCAAATCACCGGCCAAGATGCAATCGGGCTATGCCTTTTCAGGTAGCCAAAAGTGAAAGAAGATTATCAGGGACGCGGGTGTGAAAGGAAACCTGACCGCGAGATGCAATCGGGCGATCCCCGTGTTTGGGCGTAGTTTGGCCCACTGTGCCCTGGCGTCCTTCTGTCTCAGGGAGCATTGTGCGTCTAGCGCCTCGTGGTGCAGCGAGGGCGAGGACGTCGCGACGGGGCGGCGGGGCGGCGGGGTGGGGGCGGCGGGGGCGGCGGGGGCGGCGGGGGGGGCGGGGGCGGCGGCGGCGGGGCGGCGGGGGCGGCGGGGCGGCGGGGCGGCGGGGCGGCGGGGCGGCGGCGGGGGGCGGCGGGGGCGGCGGGGGGGCGGGGGCGGCGGGGGCGGCGGGGGCGGCGGGGGCGGCGGGGGCGGCGGGGGGCGGCGGGGGCGGCGGGGGCGGCGGGGGCGGCGGGGGCGGCGGGGGCGGCGGCGGGCGGCGGGGGCGGCGGGGGGCGGGGGCGGCGGGGGGGCGGCGGGGGTGGCGGGGCGGGGGCGGCGGGGGAGGCGGGGGCGGCGGGGGCGGCGAGGGCGGCGGGGGCGGCGGGGGCGGCGGGGGCGGCGGATGCGACGCGAGCGGTGCGGGCGGAGAAGGAGGACGAAACAAAGAAATGGCACGTCGCAATTCGACGAGGCCACGCGCGCAAGGTGAAGGGGGAAGAGAGGATGAGGGTCGAGTGGTAGCAAAAGAGGCAGTAGGGGCATTGAAGAATGAATTCCTCGAGGAGTTATGAGACTACACGTCATGCAAGACGACGATGACGGAATGAAGAAAGGGCCAAGAAAACGAAAGAAAGTAGAAGAACACCGACGTATGAATTTGATAGTATGAAGGAAGAAAGAAAATATTAGTGGGCTGCTGAAATGAAATGGAAAACGATCATAGTGAATGAAATTCATAAATGAAAGACCTCATAGTTAAATCATGTTAACTCATTTTAAATACTTGAAATAATAAATGCGAATTTCAGTAGAGCCTATTTTAATGTTAGCGTCATTTTATTCATTTCATCGAATCCTACCTTATAAGTAGGAGGCGGATTTTGATGACTTAAAATATCGCCAAAAATGATCAATAAAATGCTCTTAAAATGCTTTAAAAATGCCTTTAATTCAAATAAAAACGAGATTAAAAATCTTATCAAAACCAGTTCGGACGTACAACTCAAACTGTTGGATACGTTACTGATGTAATCGAGGCTTCTTACATTCGTTTGAGTGAACTCAGCTTGCAAACTTTTGGTTTGGACTGTTCTTTACCAGAGAATCTCTGTCTTTAGTTATCCCGAAATCGGCCGAACTGGCAATGGCACTGATTTTATGAATTTTAATGTCATTTTCAATGGAACTTGCTTCAAATAATATTTACGTGGTGCGTCACAAGAATTACATCAACGGCTGTCAAAACAATTTCTAAGTGAGCTAATATAATAGGCCACTGAATAATTCTGTGAAGAACATTTGTTGCACCTCGTAAATATTATTTGAAGCAAGTTCCATTGAAAATGACATTAAAATTGATGAAATCAGCAAAGAATGTATTAAAAATTACGGAAAAGGTAAAAACTGACTTATTAGTCAAAATCGGCGAAAAATTTCATTTCCTTTTGTCATAACATAAAATGAATTTCTATACTAAACGGCATTGTTCTATAATGAGAAAAATGACTATAATTAACTCTTTAAAGTAAAAAATTAATTGAAAATGTTCAGAAATATCAACTACTGAACCGCAACTTATAAAATTACGATAACGATTTTCTTAAGTTCTAATTTATTTTTTACTAATTTTTTTCCCATGGGCGATCACCCGTACCTAGAGCCTGTTGAAAATTTATATCAGTGGTACATCTTGCTGACGGAACGCTGTGGAGTGGAACGCTGACGGAGAAGACGATGAAAAGCCTTGAGGAAATGCCTAGGAGCTGCATCAGATGATGGCAATGGCGGTTGCGGTCGGAGGAGGAAGCAGGGGCGGGAGGTCAGGGTAGTGGCTTCGTCGTCGGCGGCGACCTCTTTGAGGGCGGCCTCGGTAAATCAGAAGGTGTCTCGTAGTCGCCTGAGGCGGCGGGAGCGCGGACGGGCGAGGAAGGAGGTGTGCGGGGCGCTATAAGCACGCTGCGGAGAGTGGAAAGCTAGGCGCAGGGTTCGGGGAGGGGGCGTGGGGAATGGGACTTGGGGCGGAGGACGCAGAGAGCGAGATGCGGAGCACGGAGCAGGATGAGCGGGCCAAGGGGGATGGGCGAGGGGCGCGGCGAGCACCGGGGGCGAAGCGGGTGGCGTGGGGCGTGAGAGAGTGGTGGGGCGAGGGACGTGTGGGGGAGGTAGCAGGAAGCGTAGGACAAGGGACGGTGGGGCGGTGGCGAGGGACGGGTCGGGGGATGAGAGTGGTGGGCGGTGGAGGCGGCGCGAGTGGCGGGGCGCTAGGAGTGCGAGAGGCGGGAGGCAGGGGGCGGGTGGCAGCACTTGGGTCGCCGGAACGGTGGGGAACGTCGGGTTCAGGGAACGGGGTGGAGAAGGCATGGCAGGGCAGGGTGGAGTAGCAGGAAAGAGGAGTGGAGCGGGGTAGCGATGGTGGCGCAAGGAGAGGGACTCGAGGCGAAAGGACGCGGGGCGCGAAGCTTGGAGCATGGTGAGCGGGGCAAGGGGCGTGTGCGAGGGGCGGAGGCGACGGACGGGGGCGGAGGCGGATGCGGGAGGTGGGCGAGTACGAAAGGCACGGCGCTAGGCGCGAAAGGCGGGGCGGTAGGAGTGCGAGGGGGGAGCAGGTGGCGGCAGATGAGTCGTGGATACGGGTGGCGCGGGTGGGCCGTGGCGGTGCGGGGCGAGGTGGAGTAGCGGGAGGTAGATTGGCAGGGGTGGATCAGGTTAGCGGTGGAGGCGCAAGGAGCAGGAGGCGGGAAGCGTCAGTCCAGGGTAGTCTTCGGGACAGTGGCGGGGTGGCGGAGGCGTGGCGTGGCGTGGCGGGATGGCGGGGCCGGTAGTAGGGGGACCGAGGAGCGACGGTGGGGCACGGAGGCTGTTCTATGATGGCTAATTCATGAGGTCGTCTGCTGCGGGAGACATGTCGCCTGGAGGGAGGAAGGATATGAGTCTTCGGCGCCTGAGCTCTTGTGTTAAACGGAGCGTCGTGTCGTTTTCGTCACCCCCCTTCGATGTTCAGCGGTTAGGCATCCATATCTCACGCAACAGGGATCTCTACAGCATTTGGTGACTCTTGGGAAGCTATCAACTTTGCACGAACCTCGATATCATTTCATAGGCCTTTTTATAACGTTAGTTAATAGTATCGTAACCAGCCAAACTAAGTGGCCTTCAAATTCATGACTCACACATCCTCTTCCCACTCACAATCAACTTGAGTATACAGTCAGAAAGGGGAAACAGGACACTCAGAAACATGTCTGTATACAAAGTAACAGAAGTGGTTTCAAGCGAGAGGGTTCTACGTTAATGGTGCACCAATGCACGTGATAGGAGACGAGAGACGTGTTAAAATAACTGGAAAAAAATTGGTCAGAGGTATTTATGGCAAATTCAAGAATGTAATGACAAACTTTTTAAAGAGTAATTTGCTTTTTAATACGTGTATGAATTGTTATTAGCGTTGCACAAAACTGCGGAAACGCATTTGATGTTATGACAGACAATTGTTGGATTAATTTTGTTCACTAAATAAAATTAATATCACTGCCACTTCTAATGAAGTGTTGGCTCCCTGCCATATTCATTGGTGGCTGGCGATGGTCACCCCTGTCGTCCTTGCGTCTTCATCGCCGGAGACCTGCGGCGCACAGCCTCAAATTTACGCCCCGTGAAGGAAGCACGAGGTGAGAAAAGCCTTGTATCCCCCCTCCTTTCTCCCGAGGCTACCTGTGTCGGGCCGCCCACTTGATGACGCCAGGCAATGGGTTCACACTCGCACCGGCCAACCTACTCATCCACCCACTGAACCACTCGCTCACCCACTCACTCAGCGCTCACCCAACCGCTCACACACCCAGTTCACACGTTTGCGTCGGCGGACGCGCCAACCTACTAGGTTTCCACTTCCATTCCATCTCCACCTTCAGACCCCTCCTTATCCATCTCATCAGTCGACTCCAATGTAACATTCGCCTCTGCTTTCATCTCATCCGTCTCTTCCACCTTATCCATCTGTTCAACATCACCTCTTTGTCGTCCTCCATTCCCCGATCGACCTCCACTCTAGCGCAACCCCAGTAGTACCTTCTGCGTTAATGTCGGTATCTACCTCTAACCCCACCTCGGCTTTCCTCTTGACTTCCGCTTTCATCTTAGCCTCACCTGACAGTTGCATATTCCACATGCATCTGTGGCCCGATGAACACTCCAGCAGCCTCGGCCATCACTTTTGCATTCACCTCCTCAGTGACTCCATCCTCGCTTCTACCTCTGCCTCCACTCCATATGTGCTTTTATTTTTATCTAAAAACCGGCACAATTGGCTCAGAGATTCAACTGATGTCACTGCAGCGCCTCTGACCGAGAGGTCTTAGGTTCGAGTCCCGACAGTTGCAGGATTTTCGACACTAGCTTGGCAGCTAGGTCGAATTCAGCCGCTGGCTGGAGGAGAATTCAAGCGGTCGGCTGCTGTAATCGATACTTTTCCGTGGTTTCTCCGATCAACACCAGACAAATGCCGGAGCAGTTTCCTAACAAACGGGCCACGAACCGAGCGCGATCTTTTCTTCATCTTTCTTGTGTTATCATCGCCCCTCACTTACACACACGTACACTCACATACACTACACTATCACACTTATTGGGAGACCAGCCGGGAGCTTAGAGCTTGTCCCGTCTGGGGCAGTGCCCCGCTGCTGGGAGAGTCCTGGTTAGGGGGAAACTCCGCTAGCCGACTGGAGGTCGGTGCCGGATCTCACAATTCGATCAC
Organism: Teleogryllus occipitalis; assembly: GCA_011170035.1. Lineage (NCBI taxonomy): Eukaryota > Metazoa > Arthropoda > Insecta > Orthoptera > Gryllidae > Teleogryllus > Teleogryllus occipitalis. The sequence continues at coordinate 33,372 of BLKR01010785.1, forward strand.
CGTATTCTCCAGAAGAAGAAAACTTGCACTACACTTAGGGGACTAATGATCTTCCCAGTTGACGCGCTATGAATCTCAATCAATCAATCTAACTCCTCTTTCTTCCACTGCTCGTCCTCCTCTTCCATCTCCTCCATCACCTCCACCTTCTCCTCCTCACCACCCCCACCACCACATGTCCTCCAGCGGCGGGGCCCCATCGCGCCCCTGGGCGCATGCATATTCATGGGTCGCGGCGTCAATTGCGCCCGCGAGGCTGACTCAGAGCTAACCGAGTTTAAACAACAGATTGGCCGCGTGCGCCGCTTGATTTTCCCTGCATATTTCGCGCTGACGTAATATCGACGGATTTGCATAGGGGGTCGTGGGGCGTGAGAGAGGGCAGAGGCTACCACTCCTCGGCGCAATAATCCCCGTCCGCCCTTTCGCGGTGCTCCGGGACACCACGAACACTTCCTATCCACTCCTCGAGAAGTAGGAATGAAATAAAATAGCGTACCCGTGCGAGAACTCTTGCATATACCCCCCTCTTCCCTATTTTTCCATTTCCATATTAAGCCTGTAATATATCTTTTTCTTGAAAACCTCTTATCCTTCGTCCCTTGTTCTATATATCATCTTGTGATTGATAACAATACAATAAATACTCCCTTGTCGATACAAACTATTCTTATTGAACTTTATTATCGAGCACAGAGGTACATTCGTGTTATTCAGTCTCGTAATAAATCAAGTAATTAGTTCAATTTCACATTCAGTTGCAGATTCTGCACGTCTCTGAGCAGGTGGGATAATATCGAGAAGCGCCGGATCAGCAAAAATGTAATAGAATGTTCAGCAACATTTTAGTTTTTAAGGCCTTAGAACGCTTTGTTTAGGAGTTATTTAACTATATATTTTTAAAAAATTCTATCGAGTGTTGCGAGTAGCATTTGACATGAATATTTTGCTGCATTTTTTAAACAAACCCTTCATATTGCAGCAGCAACCCTTCATTTTGCAAGTCAAAGTACAATTCGTCTCGTATTCGTGAAATTCTCTAGAAACCTTATTTATACAGATTGGTTACGTGTGAAAGTAGCCAAAGCTTATACTACTGAAATGAAATAGGAGACGAGTTAAAGTAGATATACAGCAGGACACTCACAGGAGTGTGAACAGGGTGGGGTAGAGATGGCAAAAAATTAGGTTTTAAAAACATTGATTTTTCCGAGCAGAAGTATAGATATATGAACTTCGATATATTCAGTTCGATACATTTATCGAGAAACATCGATGTTAAAAAAATGTCTCATGATATAAATTAAATTTCCAATATCTATTTTTTTGTTGTTTGTTCGCAATCAAGAGCCACTGACAACTGACTCTGTTGTCGCTCCCCATGCGGCACGAAACCGTTCGCTATTCGCAACTTTTCTCCGGTGTTGTAACATTTTTTTGATTATTTTGTACGTAGCGTCGCCTGGTCCGGCGCCGGTGCGTCGGGCCGCTTCGGGGAAACCCGCGTTAAGCCGGATGTGGGTGGAGGGTGGCGGCGCCACGCCGCGCCGGTTGGAAAAGCCCTCAGGAATCCCGGCTGGAATTTCCTTCAAAGGGACGCGCGCGGATGCGAGTCTAAGAGATGTCGGTTGTAGCTCTGGAAAGGCTGGCCAGCGAGCCGTACGACGCCCGCCGCTTGTAGGGTGGGGGCGAGCCGTCGGATATTTAAGGCCGCGCCGACACGAGCCTCGCGGGATACGCTGGGTGTCGAAAGACGTGAGGTATCTCCAGTGCAATCCTTGCACGTGATCTTCAGGTCGAAGATCGGTTGGGCGACAAGCCATGTAACTGGTGTAGTTACGGGACTCTATGTCCGACAGCTTCGCACTTCGCGTTGCTTTTTGCTGCTTCCGAAGCAGTGGTTCTGGGCGAGGCCTAGGGGACGGTCGTGGGGTTTCGCGGCTAAGAGAATTGAAAGGTTGCCAAGGGGCTAGATTTTTGTATCATATCATTGTACATTAATTGTAAAAAAATCTGTAAATATATTGTATTTATTCAATCAGAACAGTCGTCTGTGTTTTTCACTCTAGTACGTCACAGACTCGGAACCTTTCTTTTCTAAAACTGGTGGCAGCGGTTATCGAAAACTCACGTCGGGGCGCTCGCAGCAAATTCTGCCACTTTTCTTTTCTAAAACTGGTGGCAGCGGTTATCGAAAACTCACGTCGGGGCGCTCGCAGCAAATTCTGCCACTTTTCTTTTCTAAAACTGGTGGCAGCGGTTATCGAAAACTCACGTCGGGGCGCTCGCAGCAAATTCTGCCACTTTTCTTTTCTAAAACTGGTGGCAGCGGTTATCGAAAACTCACGTCGGGGCGCTCGCAGCAAATTCTGCCACTTTTCTTTTCTAAAACTGGTGGCAGCGGCTATTGTAAACTCACGTCGGGGTGCCCGCACCAATTCTGCCATTTTTCTTGTCTAAAATTGGTAGCAGCGGTTATTGTAAATTCACGCCGGAGTGCCTGCGCCAATTGTTGCAATTGTAGTTCAAAATTGGTTGCAGTGGTGCTTAGAACTCACACCGGGTGGTTGTGCCAATTGCAGTTAATAATTGGTTACAACAGATTAAAGACTCACGTCTATCATTCAGCTTTGTGGAAGCAGTCACTACGTTCGCAACGAACGGGGAACGCGGAAGTCTGCAGCAGCATCCGCGGGGACATCAGTGCGGCATCAGAGCCATCGGTGCGCGCTGATTAATCAGAACAGCACGCGTAAAGACAGTGTACGCAGTTAAACGTGAATACGCGTCGTAAATACGTGGCGCCGGCAGTGTCGCGCACGCCACGAGAAACCGAAAAGTGCGGTGTTTCGGTACGGTAGTTTCGGGGCGGTACAATCCGACTCGGAACCTTTCTTTTCTAAAACTTGGTACTGGTACTGGAACGAGCTGATATTGGCACTGGAACTTGATCTGCTAATATTTGCATCACCGGAAGAACACATCACGGACCGACCTGAACGAGAGGAAGGAAGGAGGCCACAAACCGGATCCAGAAGGCGCTCACGCGACACCGAGGTCAACTGAACGTAAGTGTGTTTTTTGTTCTGGCCGGGGATCAATTCAGGCAATATGGCTTTCTTAGCGGGTTATAGGAAAGAGGTGCTTGTTAGGGTCGCGATGGAGATGGGGGAAACATTAGAAGGGAACGAGACCGTGGTTAAACTTAAAGCGATCATTACGGAAAGCGAGCAGTACGAGGAATCATTCGTGAAACAACTCGCTGACCAAGAAAAAGAACAGGTTGCAGAAATACGAGAGCAGGAAAGATTACGCGATGAGAGAGAGCAGGAAAAGATACGCGAAGAACGCGAAGAGAGAGAGCAGGAAAGAATACGCGAAGAACGGCAATTTGAACTTGAAAAGTTAAAACTAACGAATCAGGCTCCCACGCGTGTTTCCATAGGTAGTAGCGACACGGGAAATCGAACTAATATTCGTATCAGCCAAGTCATGGACAAATTCAAAGGCGAAGGCGACGATATTACGTTGTTTTTAAGTGTTTTCGAGGCGCATGCTCGCCAGCTTGGCATTGCGCCGGTCGAATGGGTAAGCCATTTAATGGGTTTACTTCCTAATGAGGTGAACAACTGGCTCGTAGTAGGATCCGATTCACCGGATCAAGATTATGACCTAATTAAAGAACAATTATTAGATATGTACAAGTTCACGGCAGAAAAGTGCCGGCAGATGTTTTGTAGTCACGTAAAAGGTGCAAAGACCACTTGGAACGTCTATGCACGTGAATTAGCTAGTTATTGTAAAAAATGGGTCTCAGGTTTAAAGATAGAAACATTTGAGCAATTGCTAGATCTCATTGTAACGGACCAGATGAAGCGAAAGGTGCCGGCGGTTATGCGTGACCATTTCATTGATGTGTGGGGTGAGGTTTCTGCGTCCCAAGATTTGGCACGAAGGCTGGACACCTACGAAAACAACCGGGCTAGCGGATATAAGAAGGATTTCTCGCGGTTCGGCAATAAAGAGCAGGCAGGCGAACGGAAATGGCCGAAGGCGACGGAAAGCGCGCCGACCACTTCCAAAACGGCAGTGCCGAAGGTAGCTAGTAACGCGGAGTTCGAGAAGCCGCAAGAACGGACGTGTTACTTATGTAAAAAACCAGGTCACATAAAAAAATATTGTCCTCAATATAACAATAAACCTAGCGAAAAGATGTATCACGTGGCCGACGCTAGTGCGCCAGAGTTATTGTCTCCACACACATTTTCTGGCCAAATTTGCGGCGAAACTGTAACCTTTCTCCGTGATACGGGTGCGACGATTGACGTCATCAACGCAAAGCACGTCACGCCGACACAATACACCGGCGAGTCCGTATGGGTTCAGCAGCCCCTGGACGAAGCGCCGAAAAACCTACCGGTAGCCAAGGTAGAGATTGTAGGGCCATTCGGTACTCTTGTTACAGAGGCCGCAGTCGCGAAGAATTGCGACTTGCCTTATTACATTTTTAGTAATCGTTCTGCTACGATTTTGAAAGAAATAAAGCAAGGTTTCTTAGAACCACAGCCTATCTGCGCTGTGCGGACTAGGGCGCAAGCAGTTGCTGAGCGCGTAAGGGCAGAGGGGCCCCCGGGTGCAGACAATGCAGGAAACGAAGCGCCGGGCGACGCGCCGCAGACAATAGAGGCGGTAGAGCCTGCCGAGAGTACAGGAAACGGCCGAGATCAGGACGCGTTCCAGGTAACCGCTTCGGAGGAAACCGAGGATGACAATAGAGTTGGTCAGGGCGAGGTCGACGCCCCGGGCAACTCAGAATCAAACTATCAGGAATCTGAATTAGATTTCGGTAGCATTGCTTTGGCTCGTTTGGACCCCACCGAATTTGCTACAGCTCAGAGACAAGACAAGGAGCTCGCGCCGTTGATTGAGCGTGCGGAAGGACCCGAGACGGATCGGCGCGATTATGTTATGAAAAACGGCCTATTGTTTCGTGTCCGGCATAGTAAGCGCGGAGAGCAGTTCACTATGTTAGTAATACCGCGGGTGTATCGTGGCACGATCTTAAAACTCTGTCATGAAGTTGCTCACGGCCATTTGGGGGTCACAAAAAGCAAAGATGCCATGGCCAAATATTTCTTCTGGCCGAATTGCTATAAGGATATTGAAAACTATGTGCGTAGTTGCGACAGTTGCCAACGAGTAGGAAACGGCGGCGAAAAACTTCGCGCGCCTTTGAAAATTGTTCCTATAACGGGCGAGGCATTCGAGAAAGTGAATGTCGACGCGTGTGGCCCATTTCCAGAATCGGTCACCGGAAACAAGTTTATTTTAACGGCGATGTGTTTAGCCACGAAGTATCCCGAGGCTATTCCGATACGGGACCTAACTTCGGTCACTGTAATTGAGGCATTACTAGAATTATTCAGTAGAATAGGATTTCCACGCGAATTGCAAACCGACCAGGGCACTTGCTTCACGAGTGCTTTGACAGCGGAATTCGCCGAGCGGTTTGGCATTAAACTGGTGAGAAGTTCGCCGTATCATCCTCAATCAAACGCAGTCGAAAGAATGCATCGAACTATGAACCGGCTTATGAAGGTTCTGTGTTTGGAGGCAGGGACGGATTGGGAATGCCAGCTTCCCGCTATTATGTTCGCGTTGCGCACGAGTGTGCACGAATCATTAGGTTTCTCTCCTGCCGAATTGGTGTACGGGAAGAATCTCCGTACCCCCATGACACTTCTTTATGAAAGGCTTGCGGGAACTGCGGAAAGTGAAGAAAATTCTGTAGTTGAGCATGTATTCAAATTAATCAATCGTTTGAAACGCTCCCGTGACCTAGCTCACAATAGAATGGCTGAAGAACAGCAGAAACGTAAAGTGTGGTATGACCGGAAGGCGGTCTCACGTACTTTCGAGATAGGCGCGAAGGTGTTGGTTCTCGCACCTAACAGGACGCGGAAGCTCGCGGTTCAGTGGATAGGGCCGGGCGAGATTCGCGAGAAAATTTCGGAACATAACTATGTGGTCCAGATGCCGGGGCGGAAGGAACCCCGCGTCTATCACATTAATATGCTTAAGAGATACCACCAGCGGACAGAGTACTTGAATGTGCTTAGTTCTACGACTGTGACAGACGCAGGTGACGAAGACGCGCTAGATCGCTATGCGCTTAAATTGGATTGTTGCGACTTTGACGCGGAAGAAATGCTGAGCGGGACTGAGGTCGAACCGGAGTTTCGCGACGCTCTGAATACGGTCATTTGTAAGTACAGGTCAGCTCAGAATGTTAATGCAGATGCACTTAGTCGCATGTTTGATGATGTGAATTGATCCACCGGCGAGAATAGGGAACACGCACGTTCATGACATGTATAAATGTCGGTGAAATTCTATGTAAATAATTTTGTAAATTCAAGGGTAAAATTGTTTTGTTGTTTTTTTTGATATTTTTATATGTAGATACATACATGTGTCAATAAATTCAGTTAAGAACGGCACATGATGTATGTAACGAATTCCACAATTATGTAATATTTCAATGTAAAGTAAATGTTTGTATTTCAGGATCTTATGTAATTCAAGATGCGTCAAGAATTATTATGTAATATTTCAATGTAAAGTAAATGTTTGTATTTCAGGATAATATGTAATTCAAGATGCGTCAAGAATACTTATGTATATTTATGTATATAGGAGTAAGGTTTAAATGTACTGGCAACATAGCTTAGGTGAAAAGGGAGGGGGACAGCCCAGAGATTTATTTCACACATTTCGATTAAATAGGGTTTGATATTTTGGTATAATTATGTTCATGTTCATATAAAAATTAGGATGTAGAGGTCTCACGACCAGGTAACTTAGCAGAATTTTTTTCCTGGGCATATTTTGCTGCGAAAAAAAATTCTCACCCCCCGGCATGGGAGGGTCTGTAGCGTCGCCTGGTCCGGCGCCGGTGCGTCGGGCCGCTTCGGGGAAACCCGCGTTAAGCCGGATGTGGGTGGAGGGGGGCGGCGCCACGCCGCGCCGGTTGGAAAAGCCCTTAGGAATCCCGGCTGGAATTTCCTTCAAAAGGACGCTCGTGGATGCGAGTCTAAGAGATGTCGGTTGTAGCTCTGGAAAGGCTGGCCAGCGAGCCGTACGACGCCCGCCGCTTGTAGGGTGGGGGCGAGCCGTCGGATATTTAAGGCCGCGCCGACACGAGCCTCGGGGGATACGCTGGGTGTCGAAAGACGTGAGGTATCTCCAGTGCAATCCTTGCACGTGATCTTCAGGTCGAAGATCGGTTGGGCGACAAGCCATGTAACTGGTGTAGTTACGGGAAGCGAGTATTTTTTTAACAAACAGCTAAAGCATATATAAAATTTTAGCCAATTAAAAATCTTTTTAGAATAGGTTTTTTTACCGCGAAATTTAACTTTTAATTGGCGCTAAATTTAAAAATATGTTTCACAATTTCACTATATATAATACTCTATAAATTCATAATAAAATTTATAGATTTACAACCGCCGCGTAGTGCCGAGTCATACAGTGCCACCAACATATTTATCGTGTTTGGACAAGGATATAAAGGATGTTTACAAACAAAAAAAAATTAAATGTGGTTTTAAACAATAAATTTTAATCATACATTGTACAAGAGATGGTTTTTTTTAAACAATAAATTTTAACAAACTTTATCATACATTGTACAAGAGATGGTTTTTTTTTAAACAATAAATTTTAACAAACTTTATCATACATTGTACAAAACTATTAGATTTTGGTTTTGTTTATACATAGTTTCTACAAATCATTATGCAAAACAAGCAATACAAAATTGTTGTGCAAAATAAGCAATACTTAACACAAAAAAAAATTACAAAACTGAAAAACATTTCTTCTTTTCCTCCTCTCGGTTCAACGTTAAATGTTATTTGGAACAGAACAAACCTTCTAAAGTATTTAAATAACAGCTTATTTTCAGTAAAATTTGTATATCTTTTTGGTCGTATTTTTGGTCCAACGAACAAATGTCTGTCCGACGGAAATATTTCTTTTTGAAAATGTCTAAATAGTTTTGTATTTTTGTTACATTTTCTATATATTTGAGGTGACACGGGTAAATGTTTTTTGTAAGAATCAACATTATTTTATATGTTTTCATCTTAAAATTTTTAATATATTTTAACAATTCTTCATTAGTAAATGACAATGCCCATTCTGCATCATAATTTTGATCAGAAATATTATTTTTATTAACTGTTGTATTTTTTAATTGGGTATATTTGTTAATTATAGTATGAATTTGAGATTTAACCTCTTCCATCTCAGGCTGGGCAAGAAATATAATACGCGTGAGGCGTAATTTCTCTTCTATAGTTAATTGTTTTCGAATATTATATATTTTTGTAATTATTTCATCATAATTCCGCGTTTTTCTATATTTTATAAAATTAAATATGGCTGGTGTCAAAATATCACATATATTTCCTTCTGTCGTTAAATGGTATCGCTTTATAATACAACAGATCGCAACAAATGCATATGAGAATGTGAATATTTGTAGTATATCATACATTAATTTAATTAATTTACTCTTTTTATTCTTATTTAATTTACTCTTTTTATTCTTGTATTGTTTTATAATCAACTCTAATAATTTAATTTCACGATAAGTGGTTGGCTGTTCTACTATTTGAATTTTTTCTCTAACATTAAACAATACTTTCAGTGTAATTGTGGATACTTTTGTGGAATCATTTCTACTGTCACAACAGGTTTTAGCTCGTTTAGCCAAATCCAGTTTTCGTTTCAAATCAGTCAAAGTAATGTAACTGTCTTCATCCGAAGATTCTTCAGAATTCTTGGTCAAACCACTGGAAATGTCTCCGTCCAAAGATTCTTCAGAATTCTTAATTGTCGGTCCGTAATTATTTAAATCAGAATCAGAATCACTACTACTATTAATACTACTATTACTACTAGTAGTACCTTCATCTTCTCTCTGTGTTGACGTTGGTAGAGTAGAGCCGCCGCATTGTTGAACACAGCTGCTATCTGACGTGATGGATGTAGTACCGAGTTTGGCACAAGAGATTACAGAAGACATTTTTAGAATTGTCCGTCTCTCCGTCTATGTTTTCCAGTAACACATCGCGGCCTTTTATACCATCCGAAGACCTCCCACCCGTCCTATACAAAGATGAGTGGAGGGGATAATGACAGAGACGCACGCCTATGGAAATGTGACCTTTGCAAATGTCAGACTTGGGTATAAAAGCGCTCCATAGCTCTGCGAACTTCACTCGCGCACAGGTATTTGTACGAGTCAGTTAACTGAAACGTAACTTAACACCGATCCACAATAAATAATAATATTTAATACTCATTTTCAATTGCATTAATAAAATTTAATTTTTTTTATAAGTTAGTTTACAAATATTAAGCTCCACCGTGCTTTACAATATACTGTAATATTTTTTTCTAACCTCGCCACCACTCTGGGGGGCCTTGTAAACATACTTTTTGACGAACTCTAGCCATTTTCTCTTCTAACTTTTTGACGAACTCTAGCCGTTTTCTCTTCTAATTTACTTTGCTTAAGAAAGCGTTTCCTTCAGGCTACTCTTTCGTTATACCTGGTATTTTGTAACATTTTCGGTATAATTTCGGGATAAATTTGCAGTTGTTGGACTCGGTTCTATCTTTTTTCTACGGTGTATGCTTCGAGGAATATTCACTAAATTGGCGATGTTACTGTGACATATTTCTTTTTTATAGTGAAAAAATTACCAGCTGACATTACAGTGTTCTGACTTTGACGTCTCATTGTAACAATAAGCAGATGCGAGGGTTGAAATCTTTTCTTTTTAATTAAATGTCGAGGACAATTAAATTATAACTGATATTTACTGAGCTCTTAATTACAGAAATTTGTAATAAAATCAACGTATTAGCCAATAGTGACTGAATTTCAAAGTGACGTACTACAGTGTCTGTATCGTGACAGTGTCAAGGAAAGGACAATTGTGTATGATTTTTATGAAGAAATGTAGAGCAAATATATAAAAAGGTACTAACTGAATCTTAAAAAGTCTTTGTAGTCTTTGTACATTAATTAATAAAGATTGAAATTTACGCTGAAATGTTGAAGAGAAGAGTAAACATTCCCTCCTCTCTCTCTCAAATGGACCAGGAACCAGTGCAAATATAAGGGATGAAAAAAAAGAGAAACACGTGTAATTGACGCTAGCAGGTTTTTTGTACTTCATCGACAAACTTCACCTTTTTTTTTTCATTGTACGTTGCAAATGAAACGCAGCCGCTGTTTAAGAAACGTTAGAAATGAATTTTACGATTCATATGTTCTTGATTTTAAATATAATTATACATGTGCAGACAATTAAGGCTCCAAGATGCAAAATAGAAGAAATAACTATAGATTGTTCCGGAACAAGAATGGCAAGAACAATTCTTCCTATTGATGCCGATATACGGAGAAAAATCTTAAACATTAATTTTTCAAAAACTAAATTTGACATATTTGGATTTTTCTTTAAATAAAATTCAAAATATATCAATTAACATATTTACTGCGTTAGAAAACCTTACATCCTTTGATTTGTCATTTAATAATCTAGATAACATTGATTCCTTTGTATTTATATATAATACAAAACTAAAACCTTTCTTGTGTTCAACTTCATTACAGGTCCTAAATTTAAGCACATGTTCATTGTATACTATTTCTATTGCGAATTTCATGTGTCTATCGTCCCTGGTGGAACGTTTCAATACTATATTAAGTCGTTTAATCTTCAAGTCGTTTAAAAGTCATAATTTGCAAATCAACCGTTTTTATTACGACTATAAACTATTTGAATTAATAAAATGGGTAAAATCTAAAATTGATAAATGGGACCCAATTTATTGTGTATTACCCGGTAATAGAGTTAAATCGTAATACAGATTCGGAACACACATTAAATATGCAGCCTACCGATTTAGGTATTATGCTTTTTTACATTTGCGGTTTTCTTTTTGGTTTATTTCTTGGTTATTTTATTTCATACATTGTTTTTACAATTGAGGTTTTTTTTGGTTTATTTTTACAATTGAGGTTTTTTGGTTTATTTTGTTTTTTGTTTTATTAGCATTAATGTAAGGATTATTGTGTATTGTGTCAATGGGAACATATATGATGTAAATAAATGGATGGTGTTAACAAAAAAAAAGAAAATATGCCCACTGTTACTCTCCTTCCTTTTCCATGAAGTCAGTTAGGGTTTTTTCTCTTCTACGCAGAGGTCTTTTCTTGTGCACTCACTTTCGGTTCCGTGTGATCTACACATGTCAGTAAAAGAATGTTTTGGAAATATTACACCAAAAAGAACCTGAAATCTGAGAACAACACATACACACACATACACATACATACATACACACACATACACACACACACACACACACACACACACACACACACACACATACACACACATACACATACACATACACACATACACATACACACATACACACACATACACATACATACACATACACATACATACACATACACATACATACACATACACATACACATACACACACACACATACACACACATATATACACGCTATCTATCAAAAGTCTAGTATATTTTTCGCCTCTTTTGTCCAACCAATTTCTTGACCATCGTTTCTTTTCTTCAAATAACACTTCGCTTGCTACCGCCGCTGTTACAATTGTTCGTTTACGTGTAAACATTTTCGTAATTGATTTCACTTTTCGTGTGCCACTACTAATAGAGGACACAAGATGAATATCTCTATATTTAAAAAAAAACTCTAAATGTGTTATCAGATATTGTTTGTGTTGATTCACCAACATTTACGGTGTAAATTAATTAATTAAATCATTCTTTAATATTACATTTATCAGTGGCTGTTTTAAAATTGATAGCTTCATGGTGGCGTTGCTTGATGTTTTGTTTTGATTGTTAAGATTTGTTTACGATTCGTCAAGGTTTTGTTTCAGTGTAATAATTGCATTGTGGTGATGACAGTTTGTATGTATTTGCATTCCGTGTATTTTGTAGAGAACATTCGGACAGTGGGTTTTGTTCGGATGTAGTGAAGTTGTTCACAGGTTATGTCGTATTCCGAATTGTTTCCTACGCGCCCAAAAAGACGCAAACGTTGTACATTGACTGGAAAAGGCAGGAAAAGCGAAAGTCAGCGTATGTGTCGTGATGGTGAGGTCATTTCATTTTCTGTTGGTTTCATTGTCTATGAAATGTCGGTTCTGTTTTACTTTGTACTTCCCCTGTAAACGAGTTTACTCCGTGTTGCTAAAATGGGAAAATAAGTTAACCTTCGAGCAATATGCCAGAAGAAATCAATGACACATCAAAAAAACTATAGAAATAATATCCGTCAGTATAAAATAGTGCTCTTCCTTTTGTGTAATTTGGTGCCGATATTGCATTGCCACTTGGTCATGCGTGTTGACTCCACATCCCAGAATATATTCGTTATACGCTGAAGATTCAAACAATGCAACTTTCCCGTAGGAAAACGCAATCGGTTACAACTTCACGAGATAAAACGGCGGGGGACACTGTGAGCCATTCTCTCTTTCTAAAGGGTGTAATTTCCGTTATTAGAAGTTCTATTACAAAATTTATCGTTGATGTAAAAGCAGAAAAAAATTATTTTACAGTGTACAAGTATTATAATATTTTATGTTTTT